>JAWNLL010000438.1:975000-1147354 GCA_035042425.1 Drosophila flavopinicola | reverse complement strand
ACAAGTAAGAACGCTATAGTCGAGAGTGCCCGACTATCAAATACTCCTGTACCTAATTGTTAATAATAACTATTAATTATTTAATGAACACTATCCTGAATACTAAGGGAAATACCACTGTGGTAACTATAAACTGTTTCAAAGGTCATAGCGCTAATGCCATCACCGACAATATTTGAAAACGCCCAATCAATGTGAGAGTCGCCATTGGTAGTGGGCGTTTTCAAATCTAACAAAGACCTAAATCCTTTTTCGACTAGCTCACTATGCAGACTCCTAATACGCCTATAAAATTTTTTTAAACACAAATTAAAATCTCCTAATATAATACTCTCACCCCTTAAAAATTAATATTGCTGAATTAGATCCTCAAGTTCTGTCTTAAACATAGATAGCAAATAGCTCGGACTTCTATAAATAACTAAAAAACTTATAGAATTATAGAATTATACCGGAATATTGCATATTCAAAAACGGCTGATCCTGATGTTTTCCTACCGCTAAAATAATGCGAAACATTGTTAACAAGTTCATTCCTAATGTAAATGATGATGCCCCTCTTAGATCGAACTGCGTCGGGAATTACCTCACAATCTAGACGTATCGCAATGGTAAACCCAGGAATATCTACATTTTCGTTTGCGTATGGAGACGCTTCAACGAAACATAGAATAGACGACTGAAGCATTAGCTTATCTGCACGAATGTCTTCAATGTGACAGTTAATGCTTTGCGTGTTGTGGAAGAAAACGTCTAGGGCGGAACTGTTAACTAAATGATCATAATGAGTTCGAAGTAGTTTCTCAGTCCGCAATTTCTGAATTTGGTTCTGAACCTTATCATCATTTTTGGGAGGCCTAGAAGGAAGAAAATCTCCAATGATAAATAAACCTAAAGCAGTTGTTGCTCGACTACAAGCTACGTATATTGCAGCACGCTGCATACGAGGGCAAGTGTGGACCACCACTTTGCTATACGTAGCTCCCTGACTTTTGTGAATAGTTATACCTTCAGCAGGTACAACTGGAAATTGCCTACGGTCAATGGTAACTTGCTCATTTTTTCAATATTGGAAGCTTTTTACTACTTTTTGAATTGGGGTCCACGAAGCTTCTGCACGATGTGTGCACTTTGAGCGAGCAAGTACTCCTACGCTTTCCTCTGAAAATTTCATCCATAAGGTACTTGGAGTGCTGGATGCATCGAAATCTATTTGCATTAGTATGCCTGTGGCGCCATTTACTATCCCATCCCCAGTATCTACATTGACCGTTATCATATATTTGGCAGTTGTTTTTAAAAGAAGGGACATACACAATCCCTGTGTTTCGGACGTTTTGAAGCTACTAACGGCATCTAAAATTCTTAGCCTACTCGCCGCATTTAAATGTGTAGCTTTAATAATATCATTGGCGGTAGAAAAATATTGATCTGTCGGAATTGAATTCAATTTGGTGGTATTAAAATTGTCGGTCGCCGCATTTGTACTAAAGAGATGAATTGCATCATCGGGGATGTCCGATGGCTGACAAATGCGGGATCGGACAAGAGAAATATCTTCGGCTGTCATATTGCCAGATGCCATGTTATTTAAGGCAGAAGCGAATAATTGGTCACCCCGCTGTCGCATAATTTCTGTGAGCTCAAAATACTTAAAAAGGTCCCACAGAGAAGAAGAACAAGTAAGAGTGCTCTAGTCGGGAGTGCCCGACTACGAGATACCCTGAACCCAGTCCTTACAATTATTCGTACTGCTCTAAACACACACATGCTGCAGTACAAGCAGTGCAAGCGGTTTAAGCAGTTAGCTTGCTTTTCGCTGAGCCCCACACAATGGAAAGTTAAATCTTAAATAACTTCTGTGTTTATTGTCCGATCTTATTGAAATTTTTGGGGCAAGCAATTGTCGATAATATGTGTGACCAAACCAAATTGCAAGGTCGTACCTTCAAAAATGGGTTTTTTTAACTTTTGGGGGGTTTGGGGGGTGGTATCCAAAAAGTGAAATATTTGTTATATGTGTATGCTATTCAAGATTATACATGCCAAATTTGGGGCCTCTAGCTTTTATAACTTTGAAGTTATGTCCCAAAAACGCTAGTCTAAAATCAAAATTTATCGATAACTTTTGAATGCGATGAGTTATCGATCAAATGAAATAAACTTGATCTGTCCCGGGATTAGGAGAACTTATGTTCCAAATATGAAGTCTCTAGCTCTTGTAGTCTCTGATATCTGTGTGTTCATACAGACAGACAGACGGACAGACGGACAGACAGACGGACATGGCTAGATCGACTCGGCTGTTGATACTGATCAATAATATATATACTTTATATGGTCGGAGATGCTTCCTTATGCCTGTTACATACATTTGCACAAAACCATAATACCCTTTTTACCCATTTTTAATGGGTTCAGGGTATAAAAAATTGCACTATAGGGATCATTTGAGTTGGATTCAAATATCCAACGATCGCCTACTGGTGGTAGCTGTCGTAGGTCTCCGAACACTATGACAGAAATACCACCAAATGGAGAAGTATTTTTGAAAATTTGCTTAAGACGAGAGTCCAAATGCGAAAACATTTTGGAACCTACCATTGATATTTCATCAATAATAATGAGTTTAAGGTCAATCAACCTTGAATGCAAAGTGTTAACTAAATCATGGCTTAAGGCCCTCAAATCTGAACCGGATTGGTTTATTGGAAGTGAAAACATGGAATGCAGTGTCGAACCACTGATTCCGAAAGCAGCTTTACCTGTGGGTGCACACAATAAAATTTTAACTAAATTTGGATCACTTCCTGGTTTGCTGTTATATATAACGGACAAAGATTGAAAAATTGCTGATATAAGTCGGCTCTTGCCGACACCAGCGCCACCTCCAACAAATTCGTGGTAGACGGATATGTTGCTGGCATTATGCAAAACATGGGTGAGATATATTTTCTGCCTTAAATTAAGCGATCTGACGATATTTGCTAAGCTTTCAGCTGAAATTATAGCCGGCAGCTTAATAACACGGACATCACTATCTCCAATGTTTTCATCCTCATTTGCATCGACATTTAAGACATTCAACTGAGGATTAATTTCTGGCAAACCTAATACTCTATATCCTTCATCTACTACTTCCTGATTATCAATTTCATTCTCTTCCTGAATTGCACTACTGAGTGCATCCTGAAGCTCACTATCATCCAAACTATTATATTTCCTACGATTTGTCTCAATTAACTCTTGATTTTGGCCACAAAATAATTCGCAATCCCGAATTACTAATTCCAAATTCTCATCCCTCCACGAGACATATAGCATGACTAACTCTCTAAAATAATTGCTCCTATCAGTATTGATATTGTATCGTCTATACCGGATTATACACGGACTTAATCTTTTCCTAATGAAACCACTATTATCGCGAAGTGCGTAAACTAATGATTGAGACCTTGGCGTTTCGATGTCATTTTCTCCATCATTATATTGGCGACCACTATGCCGTTTGCTGAAAGTATAAAAAGCCGCAAAATCAGCTAAGCACAAGCTTTCTAAAGCGTCGGGGCGCTGAACATAATGGTCGAGTAGACCTAGCTCAAATATTGCTGTTGAATCCACGGGTAGATTCTGCAGCTGAGCCCTAGATTTCAGGATTCTAACACGATGCTCTGGTAATGAAGTATTTATAAATACTTCAGCGATACTGCTTTCGGACAAATGCATACCTAAGCAGCAGTAAACGGCTTCCTGGGCGGATATTTCCGTACCCGAAATGAACTTGTGTCCTATGTGTTGTAACTTTTGTTTAATAGTTACATTGCCCCTACTAATCTCACTAACTGCTTCACGCATTAATTTGGAAATTCCTCTCTGAGACTTGTTAATATAATTAACGACGTAGCTACAGCAAGCATAGGGATCTAATATAAACTGAATATCAATATTAGCTCGCTGTAGTAGAAGAAGGTGAGTATTATAAGCGTTAAGCTTACTAGCTGCGATTGAGCGCTTCAAAATATTTTTGGTTTCTTTATACTCGACCTAAGTGCATTTAAGTAGCCCTCATAACTAAGGTTAAGTTGATCATGGGACAAAAAGTTATTAAAATCGCTAAGACGCACTACGGTTTCATGATCAAACGGATACTCTAATAAATTTTGAATTTTTTCGAAATTTCTACGATGCTCATCTACATTTTGAGCATCTTCTCCTAATGGGAAAAGAATCTCTGTTTGGGGCATGGGAGGGTATGGAATACCGAATCTACATATTTGTTTTCCTCTAAATTCACGCCTACATGAATGCCCGTGATTGTGCATTTGATACTCCAAGAATGGAGCTACATCCGGGTTACGGGTATCAGTTGTGATAAACTGATCAATAAAAGACTTAACGGGGGGAATACTTGACTCATCGTTTGAGTCAAGCTTGGGGGCGTCTTTCAGCCAAAACATGCCGTGAATGTGTGGTGAGCCTCTTTGCTGAAACTCTACTCGCCAATAAAATTTAATGACTCTATGGTCACCGAAAACACCGCCTTCCTTCTTCATTAATTTTAGAAGCTGCCTATATCGAAAATCAAAATACCTAGCACAAGTCACTGGATCAGCTCTGATAAGACGGGCCTTATCATTAAAATTTAAATTTGATGCTAGATCCTCTGACATGTCTATCTTATCTACGTTTTTAGATAGTAAAACTAACAGCTCCGTCCACCTGGTCTCTGCTGCCGAAAATGTTATAAAAAAGGTCGGAAGACCAAACTGCCTAATCATAGCCATCACTTTCTTCTTTTCTGCTTCCCAATGAGCAGGAGACGTGCGAATACCTCTCAAAACCCTATAGCCATCATCGTGGCGAATTAAATTGTTAATATGGTCATCATTAAGGGCATTTGCCGCGGAAATGCCATGAGTGGCGCTGTGCTTACGCAAGCAAATTGATGTATTATTCCTAATATTAATCATTTCTAACTTTTTAAAGTTATGAAATAATTTATCAGTTCTACAACCTCTTCTATCAAAATTTCTAAGCTCAGATCTAACTATGGTTGTAAAACTTTCTGAGCATTTCCTTTTAATGCCAGCGAATATTGTTGGGAAGGCCAGCTCCTCGGAATCGCAATCTGCAATCAAATCTAAAGGACGCTGACCCTCTCCAGGTGCCATAACTAACCTTTGCACAGCTAAGTTCTCAAGTGGAACATTTTCCAGCAAAGTTTCCTGGCCTCCTGGATTTATATTTTCTTCTTCCACATTATTTTGGTCATTTGTGGAAGTTTGAGCAGATCTTTCTATTAGCTCAGTAACTAAGTCCCTATCTTCAGCTGATGCAACAAAGGGAACTGTGTCAGATGAAAAGGAAGACAGCCAGTTTTCATTAACTACAATCTGGTGTTTCCTGTAGAGCTCTGTGTCAACTAGAAATCTGATTGCATCAGCAATTTTAGAGGGCCTAATGGATTCAGCCATGAAATCATGGCTATATTCCATTCTACGCTTGAGGTGTATCTGAACTACCTCGGCTTCACTAAATGACCTTGGGAGGGACGTAACAACATTAGCTACGGGAATCGGTACATTGACCACTGCTCCTTTAATGGCGTTTTGACGGCCATACCCTAAAGATTTAATAATCATAAAAGGAAGGCGTGGGGATATAAGCCTTTCCTCTAAAGGCGTTAAGCCTTTTAAACATTCCGGAAGTTCCGGAAAATCTAATCCATTTGCTACTGAAGCCCTTGGTTTTTTGCCTAACTTTATGCTCCTGCTGCATGTCTTGCAAAAACTATATTTATTATGGCAGGAAGGGAAAACTGTAGAAAGACTTAAAATATCTGCACTAATTTCTGCACTACATTTGCTTTCTACAACTTCCCTGGAAATTTTGTCCACTTGATGTGGGAACCACAGGCCTTTGCAACAAATGCAAACCTGATCTGGGCCCTGCTTGACCATTCTATTAAAGGTGACCATCATATCACCTAAAGTTCGGATAGCCTGACCAGCTCTATCTTCTGGAAGGGTATTCGCACGATGTTCCCTATTTTGAGTTGCATTACGTCTATTCTCTGCTATTCTACTATCGGGATGGCTCCTATACTGGCTGACTCTCTGTGTTAAACTCCTATTGGCGTCGAAAGCCTCCTGGCGTGCTTGTATACGAGCACTTCGCCTTGCACTTGTATTTCGTGCCTGCTCAAGTATTCTACGAATTGGATCGTTTCTAATTTGCGACCTCTGGCTCCTATCTCTTGCTCTTTCTAAAAGTCTGCGCTCTTGATTCTGCCTAAGGCCCGCCCGTCGTAGACTGTCTTGCGTCTGTTCATTCGCCCTGTAAAAAACGTCGGCCCGTCGAGTTGCACGGCGTGCTGTATTTTGTCCCTGCTCGTCAGCCCTGTATACAGGGTCTTGTCTGCGTCTCGATCGACGCGAAGTATCAGCTAATTGTTCCAGTTCTCTAACTGGGGAATCGGCCCGTCGAGTTGCACGGCGGGCTGTATTTTGTCCCTGCTCGTCAGCCCTGTATACAGGGTCTTGTCTGCGTCTCGATCGACGCGAAGTATCAGCTAATTGTTCCAGTTCTCTAACTGGAGAATCTGCCCGGCGTGTTGCACGGCGTGCCGTATCTTGTCCCTGTTCGGCTATCCTAACTGTATTGATATTCCTGCGAGCTTGGTGACTTTGTCTATCTCGGATCCTTTCAGATTCTCTAAATT
Organism: Drosophila flavopinicola; assembly: GCA_035042425.1. Classification (NCBI taxonomy): domain Eukaryota; kingdom Metazoa; phylum Arthropoda; class Insecta; order Diptera; family Drosophilidae; genus Drosophila; species Drosophila flavopinicola. The sequence continues at coordinate 1,140,633 of JAWNLL010000438.1, read as the reverse complement.
CCTCATTTTCCCTACGCTCTCTTTGAGACACTGCATTAACTATTCTCTCCTGCTCAGTATAATCTGAATTTGACCTATTCAATTGATTTCTTGCCCTACGCCTTTGAGAGCGATTGGAAGCAGAACTTCTGTTCAACCTTGGCATATTGCTATACTATGATGTGCTCAATATATATGTAGATATATATATATATTCCGATTAAAATTTGCTAAAATTGATTCGAAAATTCAATCAATGAAAAGTGTAAAATTAGGTATGCCAGAAACCGGCAATAATAGTGAACATAATCGGGAAAAATTTGATTAATTAAATATATATAAATACAATTTTTTCAGAAAAAAAAATTAATTTTATTATTTAAATATAAGTAATTATGAAAAGAAGAACTCGGTACAAAAATATGATAAGTGCCTGGATGAATATGAATCGAATGGATAGCTAAAATACGATACAAAAAAGGTTAAGGCACAAGCACATACAACCAAACAGCAGTACCCAGACTACAGTTTAATGTAAGTTATATCGGAAAAAAAGTGTATTAAATTATTGTTGAAAAAAATTAATTAATTATTGATACAAATATATATATATATTATTATTAATACTTTATTATATTAATATTAATATATTAATAAATATGCAAAAACTTTATAGAGTAAAAGTTTGTTCTATTATTATGCATATATTATTAAAAACATACAATAAAAGCAAATTCGTGAACAAAATTAGTATAAAATTCTGGGATAAAAGCCAGTAATGGAAAGCTGAAATGATTTTAAGTGATATTGCAAAAGTGCGCGCACACACACACTCTTATTAGCTCAACTAAACGCAAGTGCAACACGTAGATCTAAATGTGCCGAAACGCAAAGGGCCACAGCGAATAAAATTGATTAAGAAATGAAGATCAAACACTGTCACACAGTAATGTTCTTTTTAAAATGCAAGCAATGAAATTTTAACAAGTAAGAGTGCTCTAGTCGGGAGTGCCCGACTACGAGATACCTGAACCCAGTCCTTACAATCATTTATATTAATCTAAACACACACATGCTGCAGTACAAGCAGTACAAGCAGTGCAAGCGGTCTAAGCAGTTAGCTTGCTTTTCGCTGAGCCCCACATAATGGAAAGTTAAATCTTAAATAACTTCTGTGTTTATCGTCCGATCTTATTGAAATTTTTGGGGCAAACAATTGTCAATAATATGTGTGACCAAACCAAATTGCAAGGTCGTACCTTCAAAAATGCGTTTTTTTAACTTTTGGGGGGTTTGGGGGGTGGTATCCAAAAAGTGAAAAATTTGTTCATGTGTATGCTATTCGAGATTATACATGTCAAATTAGGGGCCTCTAGCTCTTATAACTTGTAAGTTATATCCAAAAAACGCTGGTCTAAAATCGAAATTTATCGATAACTTTTGAACGGGACGAGCTATCGATAAATTTTAATAAACTTGATCTGTCCCGGGATTAGGAGAACTTATGTTCCAAATATGAAGTCTCTAGCTCTTGTAGTCTCTGATATCTGTGTGTTCATACAGACAGACAGACGGACAGACGGACAGACGGACAGACAGACGGACATGGCCAGATCGACTCGGCTATTGATACTGATCAATAATATATATACTTTATATGGTCGGAGATGCTTCCTTATGCCTGTTACATACATTTGCACAAAACCATAATACCCTTTTTACCCATTTTTAATGGGTTCAGGGTATAAAAATGATGTATGCCAGAAACCGACAATAGAGGCGAAAAATCGGGGGAAATTATACTTAATTAAATATAGATAAACATTAAATTTTTCTGATAAAAATTAATTGAATAATAATACAAATACGTTAAGCACCTGGATGAATGTGAAGCGAATGACGATAACACGGTAAAAGCACAAGCATAGACAAAAGTCGCGTAGGTCAAAACCTAGACGGAGACGAGAGCCAATTCTGGAAAACGCGTGTGCCGAATGTGCCCAAACGCGACAGCCAAAAACCGCACGCGATATATGTATATATATTCATATATTTTATATAATATTAATATTATATTATATAAATATTTTATTATATTAATATTAATATTTTAATAAATATACGTAAAAAATTCAATTTTTCTGGAAAAGAAATTTGTCTTTTTATGTAAATACGAAAAGAAAATTCGCTTAAACAAATATCATAAAAACCTGGATGAATGTGAAACGAATAGCGATCAAAAGATAAAGGCACAAGAATATACAACCACACAGCAGTGCCCAGACTGCAAATTGATGATGGTGATATTCCCCAAACGCAACTGCAGCAGATGAACTCCAATCTGAAAGCCGCGTCGATCCAAACCTACACGGAGACGAGAGTCAATACTGGAAAACGCGAGGTCCGAAACGCGAAACACGACAGCCGAAAACCGCACGCGACTCCTAATAAGCACGAACACGAGCAAACGAACAGCAAACACATTCACACAATAAAGAAAATTCGAAAAGCAATTAAATATTGAAAATTGCGGATGCTAGAAACCGGCAAAAGGCGTGGGCCAAGTTCTGGAAAACACGGTAGATGCTACAGGCAGAGTGAGCGTCTGAAAACGCGGGCGCTGAAACAGCTCGCGATTTTTAATACAAGCACAACACACCAATGATTCTTATGCGTACGCAAAAATTATAAGCGATTCAAATGAGTCAATCAATGCACAAACACCTGCCAGCGATGAACTATTGCAATTAATTGTTAAAAAGTCTTAAGGAATGTTCCTTTGCAAAATTTTTGCCGCGCAAACACACACACACACACACAATTAATCACCGCTCAATTATAATTTAATTGAATACACGTACTAAACTACCGACGCGTGTTTTTAAGACGCCTAAATGAATTTATGATGGTCGTAATGAAAATTACGTTTGGAAAATCGTTTGAAAAACCGAGAAAACTCAGAAGAAAACTCAGAAAACGACGCTGTAAAAAATTCGCAAACGCCCGATTCAATCGTACGCAGCAAACTGAAGAGGAGAAGCAATGCGTGGAAAAGTGCATGCAAGTGTGAGGAGATGGGCGCATATTTAACGCGCCAAAATCGTCTGCCCACATAATAGGCGAGAAAGACAAAGACAAAGTCAGTGTAGCCACAGAAATTCGGCTACTTCGATGCAATGTTAAGGCTATTAATAACATAGCGCAAAGTCATTAACATAGAATGTAATGCATCAAAATTTTTAACAGTTGCTTTATAATTCAACCACAACAAAAATTAAATAGAAAAATTACTTTCTTGTCGAAAATTATTATATAAAAACTATTTTATGTTTGAAAAAAAATTGTTTGCATACATAACAAATTTAAAATGTATGTTTAATTATTTTCGACGCGAGCGGGAATCAAACCAGAGAATCCACTCGATGCATCAGCTGTTATTCTTAAGCGAAACTCGATCAACAACTCCACCGTTTTGCCCATAGGCCTGCATTTATTAAAATATCATAACAAATAATGTTTAATAATTTATAATAGAAATAAAACACGAATATTAGACATAAATATTCTGCTTATTATTATTAGTATGCGCATACAAGGGTTTGTGGTCAAGGGAGGGGGTGGGGGGGGGCATGCCAGTTGATTTTCTGTTAATAACAGACTTTAAATGCCAGGCTACAAATTGGAGGAAAGCAAACGAAACGATAATAGCCGAACGCGAGCTGCCTGCAGAAGAAAAACGAGCACACATCGGCTACTTCAGAGCTTTAACATTGATTGATATAACAGCGCATTGTTATTAGCATAAATGTTAACTTGTGAAAATTCGTCGTTATATTTTTTGTGAACAATATTTGCATTGGTGAGATCGATCGATCTAGATGGCCAACACAATTTTGTAACATAAACAACAAAAACCAAATAAGGAATTTAATGTAATGGCGAAAAAAGAGGAACTACAAATACTTTTAAAATATATTTTCCCTAATGTATATATATAATTCGCTGTCATAGTTTCCAGTGGGAATGCAAAACATTTGTTTGTTATTTTGGAATCTAATATTCAATTGGTATTTGAAAAAATAATTGGAAAAGAAAGTAATGTAAAAAAAAATGATTGATTTATATTGGCGCTATCGGGGAGCGAACCTGAGACCCCACTCAATGCCTCGCTGTTGTGCTTAAGCGACACTCCATCAGCTGGACCATCGTTTTTGGCATTAGGCATTAGGCATGCCAAAGTCATTTTATTAAAATATGAATATAAACAATATTCAATGAATTATTATATTACACATAATTATCATGTACTTTTCATGTGCTTAAACATATCATTTGTATCTTAATATGCCATAGCAAAAGAATATACATATGTACAATGTATAGCTACGCCAAGCGCATACAAGCGTTATGGACAGGGGGGGGGGACGCTAGTTCATTTTCTGTTAATAGCAGACTTCAAATGCCAAGCTACAAATTGGAGGAAAGCAAACGAAACGATAGCAGTCAAATGCGAGCTGCCTCTAGAAGAGAAATGCAATGTTGATGCTATTTATAGAACAGCGCATTATTAACATAAAATGTAATCTTGTGAAAATTCGTCTGTTATTTGTTTTTGTGGGACAATGTTTGTGACCGATCACTAGTAGATGTGTATAAAATAGCTAGCGACCACAATTTTGTAACACAGACAACAAAAAACCTAATGAGGAACTTATTTTATTTTAAATTTTCAACCCATTAAAAATGGGTAAAAAAGGGTATAATGAAGTTGTGCAAAAGTATGTAACAGGCATAAGGAAGCATCTTCGACCATATAAAGTACATATATTATTGATCAGTATCAACAACCGAGTCGATCTAGCCTGTCCGTCTGTCTGTCTGTCTGTCTGTCTGTCCGTCTGTCTGTCTGTCTGTATGAGCACACGCATATCAGAGACTAGAAGAGCTAGAGACTTCATATTTGGAATATAAGTTCTCATAGATCAAGTTTATTTAATTTTATCGATAACTCGACTCATTCAAAAGTTATCGATAAATTTCGATTTCAGACTAGCGTTTTTGGGCTCTAACTTACAAGTTATAAGAGCTAGAGGCCCCAAATTTGGCATGTATAATCTTGAATAGAATACACATGTAAAAATTTTTTCACTTATTGGATACCACTCTCAAATTTCAAATTTGAAGGTACGACCTTGCAATTTGGTTTGGTCACACATTTTATAGCCAATGTTATGTCCTAAAAAATGCATTGTGTGGGGCTCGGTGAAAAGCAAGCTAACTGCTTAAACCGCTTGCACTGCTTGAACTGCAGCATTTGTGTGTTCAGATTCGTATGCATGATTGTAAGGACTTGGTTCAGGGTATCTCCTAGTCGGGCACTCCCGACTAGAGCACTCTTACTTGTTTAATGTAAATTACTAAGTTTGATGTTTTGCAGTACATTTTGTCTTAGGTCTTGAAATATAAGTCTTATAACAGATATGAAATGACTTACAGCAGAAAGTTGAATTTTTTGTGACCACTAATTTTTAAACGAACCGATGCATTTTTGAGAATAGAGCACATTAGGCTTTGTATGTGTGTACAATGTGCATAAAAACTATTTATACATATATATATGTATACTTATAAACTATATAGGGCATTTCTTAGCACTATGCAGGCTATACATGTAACCAGTTGGACACTTAAGAACCATACTAAATCACTATGTCTTCTTGTACAGATTGCTGTCGCCGGTTTGGCATTGCCCGGACTGGGCTACACGTTCGCCTGGCTGGCTTCGAAGCTGCTGAATCAGAGTGCTGCTGATGCACTGACGATTGCCATTGAGACGGGCATACAGAATACGGGCATTGCGATCTTCTTTCTGCGCACCTCGTTGCCGCAGCCGCAGGCGGATCTGACCACAATTGTGCCGGTTTCGGTGGCCGTTATGACGCCGCTGCCACTGCTGGGCATCTATCTATATCAACGCTGTCGCGGCGTCAAACCAGGCGAGATCAGCGCAGCCGAGCATCAGCGTATTGTTTGAAAACAGAAGTCGCCTTTATTTACAACATGATCGACAAGCTGGTGGAGGCTCAAAATGGCGTCCAGTTAATGTTCAAATGTTTAACATAAGCATGTGAGCTTATGTAACTATTTATAAAAATAACTTGTATAAATTATATTTGTAATTGGCACGAATTTAAACTGTAAATTTCAGTGCTGCAAAAAGAATGCGATAGCAAATCGTATCGATTATTAAAGCTGCAAATTATATGTCAAATACTGATTTTGTTTCAACTGCTGCCGTCTTTATGACGCTCAGTTTTTATTTAACATTTTAATGTACATATGTATGAGTTGTTTGTAAATTATATATCTAAATGAAAACAATTGAAATTGTCAATCTCAGTGTTGCAAGGCGTGGAATTCAATAAATACTCAAATGCTGCAGTGTTTGATAGCAAATAAAATCGATTGTCAAAGCCGCTGTTCGATAACAGCATTAGGGATGGCGCCTGATCGATTTTTAAACATCTTCCTCCTCTTTATATTCGACCTCCACGCTGGCCAATGCCTGGAATATTTTGAGTAGCCCGAAAATAGTGTGCGGACTGAGCTGCAGCTTGGTGAACTCGATCATGATGCGTATGTAGTTGATGGGGCCATTGCTCAGATCGACGCTACTCAACAGATTCGGCATCAGATTGAGATGATTGATGACACAAAACATGCGCTGCAGATCCTGCGCACTAATGCTGGCCACAAAGCTCGGCTCCAGCCGCTTCTGACTGAGGAATTCACGCAGTGGCACACATTGCTCAGTCGTCCACTCCTCCAGCTGCAGCTTGAACATCTCCTGCATCATTTGTATGAGCTCCACGGAGATGAGTGAGTGCTCGTTGGGGCATTTGCCCAAATATGCATCGATCAGCTTCACCTGCCACACATCGTTGTTGTTGGCCATCTTTTTGCTCACGTGCTGCAAAGTAAAATATGATTTTTATTTATATAGAAATAAGCGAAAGGTCTTGAATAACTATTGTTAAAAGCCTTGAGAAATATATATATTGAACTTACATCGTATAGCGTCAGATAGACAGGCAGCAGATGCATGCGATCCTTGACGACCGCATTGTAAAAGAGCAGCATCAATTGATGCCGCTTGCTCAGCTCCTCGTAGCTGAGCATGGTGCCCTTGGTGTCCAGGAAGCGACTGAGAAAAGGCTTGACCAGACGCTCACTGGCAAACTGCTGCAGATCGTTGACGTCCACCTGCCAGCAGATGCTCTGCTCCATGGTCAGCGTTTGGGCGAGCATGCTCTTCAAGCGATCCGGATCCTCCAAGTGGGAGAGACAGCCCGTGCGCTTCTTAATGTCAATCGGGGCGCACAGCTCCAGCGCCTTCTCCAGCTGATGCCAGTTGCGTGAGCGCTCAAAGCAAACGGGCCAATAGTTCTCATCGTCGACAACGACCTGCTCCAACGTGCGCAACTCCGGCAGTATACACGGCGCAATCGGCAGGCGACGCAGCTGGCTGGCGCCCACCTCCAGCACCGAAATATTGCACAGGCACAGCTGATTCGTGTCGATGTCGCGCGGCAGAAAGAGACGCGGCTCCACGGACAGAACATAGAGATGACGCAGTGCCTGCAAATGGTAGCTGGAAATATGCGAGATTTGAGCGGGAGTTGTATACAATAGCAGATGCAGTGAGCGCTCGAATTTCGGAATCCCTTGGATATTAGTATGATTATTTGAAAATATTTTGAATTTCTGAAATATGAACACTCGCATAACTTTCTCATTGTTTGACCTTTGCATCAATCTGCCTTTAAATGTGAAGCAATCTAGGACAAGACATGATTAGGCTGAGAAGACGTCCTCCTGGAAACTTTGCCAAAACTAAACAGATTTTCGATCGCGATATTTGAAGCTATAGCGTTCTATATTTCAAGCGCTCACTGTAGCATGAAATACTCACCGATTGTCGTTGCTGTGTATCGGGAACTTGGGAAAGAAGGCACAGACGAGCGCCGCTATGGACTCGGGCGTCTTGGCAATGGTGAAGCGGCCAGCGCCGAGAAAGAGCAGACCCAGCGACATGTGAATGGCCATGTGGGAGCCGTACGTAATGTGCGGATACTGCATGCCGACGCGGGAGCGCAGATAGCGAATGATGCGCAGGATTTCACAATTGCCGGAGCCGGCAAACACCAGCGATATGGATATGAGCAGCACCATCAGACAGGTCTCGATTGTGGTGCGGCCGGCACACTCGCCCATCGGTGTGCCCGGAAAGCCCAGGAACTCCTTGATGACCGCACGCAGTGTGGCAAAAGCCACCGGATTCTCGGTGCCGGCGTACTTCAGGCCAATGCAGAAGGCGGCGCCAGCCAAAATGTTGCAATACGCCTGACTGTGAAGCAAAATATCGTGAAAACGCACTAGCAGTGTGTTGTGGACAGCTTACGTGATGGCCTCGTAGTCCACGTCACTGTCCTCGGGCGGCTCCTCGTCGGTGCGGGCGGGCAGTCGCAGGTGGGTGCGGAGTGTTTGGGGGAACTGCGCCTGGAACCAGTCGTTGTCCGGCTGCACCTGCTGCCACAGGATCAGGCCGCGCGCGATGGTGCGCAGGAGCAGAAAATCGGGTCGCACCATGTCGAGCAGATAGCGCGAATTGGGCGGCTGCATCCACTCGGCAATCGCCTCATTGCCCGAGTCGAAGAACATGAGACCCAGCGCCAAAGTGGCGCCCGGTGCGGTCACATCAATGTTGACGCTATCGCCCTCGCGCACCTGGAACGAGGCCAGGCGATACTTCTCCTTCTGGGAGCCACCGATGGGCCGCTTCACACCACCCACCATATAATAGTGCAGCGTATCGGGCAGCTGCAGATCACGCAGTCCAGCGGGCGATTCACCCTGACCCAGCGTGACAAGGCCAAGTGCCAGTCCGGCCGTCATCGCATACGATTCACGCTCCACACTATTCTCCATTTCGGGGCCGGGCGGACGGCCAATCTCCTGCAGCAGCACCTCGGCAATATGCCGCTTTGCCGATCCCTGGTAGAGCAGCCCGATGCCCATCAGAGCGGCCACCTGTGTGTACGGAGTGTAATTGGAGTCATGAGCGACAAAACAAACGCCTAAAGATTAGTTGCGTACCTGTGTGCTCTGCGGTATGTCCAGCTCCATGGCCGTTGCCGGCAGCAGCGCCTCCAGATGCACGCTGAGCAGCTTGGTCGTCTTGGTGTCCATGCTGCCGCGATGCGCTGCCGAAAGGCCAAGGAGCAGGCCAACGCTGGTCATCTCATCGCACTTCACCAGGTACTTGTAGATGCTCATAAAGGACAGCGACTTGAGATGCCCATTGAGGCCCAAGGCCATGAGGAAGCCGGCATGCTCCAAGGCATTATTCGCCTGCGTCTTGGGCTTGTTGTACACAATCCAGGTGGAGTCAATGTCCAGCGCCTGCGGGCAGATCTTCAGGCCCGTGGCGACGCCATTGTGAAACGATGGCCACATATTCATATTGGCGGGATACTCAATGCCCTGCATCTCAATAGTGGTGCCCTTGATGGGCTCCCTGCCCGCCAGGCACAGCTTCGGCATGGGCATATTATCACTCGGCCGCGGCAGCAGGGTGCGCAGCGTGAACATGCCACGTCCCAGTGGCAGTGTCATGGTGCGAGCACACAGCGCAAACAGTTGCTTCTCCTGCTCCTCGATGAAGTCGTGATCACTGATGCCCGGCGACTGTTGCACCTCGATGGCAACCGGATCGGCGCTGTTGAGCAGTCGACGCACCTCCTCCACGCGCATATCGTCCGGGAAGCGCAGACGCAACAGTTTCGTGTCCATGTTGTCCATGCCATCGTGGCGCAGCTGCTCAGCGTCCGGCTCGGCCATTGGCCACTCGCCGCTGCTGGGCGCCAGGCGGGGCGACAGCGAGTCCTCCTTGTAGATGCGACCGCAATGCGGCTGTCCCAGCGTCGTCTCCAGAAACGGCAGCTGTGCATGGGCAGCGAGCTCGGGACGCAGTATTAGCTCATAGGTGGCCGTGGTGCTGCCGACGGGCGGCGTTAGACGCGCCTGCTCCAGCGCCTCGGCCACAACCAGATGCACTGCAGCCGGCAGTCGCTGAATGTCGCGACGCGTCAGTTGCATGTGCAGCAGCAGCTGCAGCACCTGATGACAGCGCGGCCCATCCACCGAGATGCTGCGCTTCGGTCGCTTCGGATAGTTGGACTGGACGGCGCCAAAGTGCTCGAGGAGCTGCCACCAGTGCTTCAGTTTGCCGTGACCGTGCATCACCAGCGAGACGAGCTGGATGAGATTGCGACTGCGCTCGTTGATGCAGTTCACGTAGCTGTACGGCGTCACCTCCTCGAGGCCCAGCAGCACGTACTCCAGCTGCTGGTAAATGCTGGGCGCCGGCGTGCGGAGCAGCTCCTGGCAGAGCATCAACGCGCCATGTTCGGCGCTCAGCATTGTCAGCTTGGTCGTCTTCTGCGTCAGCTCCGGAAAGTCCAAATGATAGTGCAGTATATAGCTATCCAGTTGCATGTCAATTGCCAGCTGGTGCAGGAACTGCAAGCCATAAATATTATTGTTACTATCTTGAATATTTAGCTTGCCCAGATCAAAACGGTTCAAATTTCGACTCGCAGGACACTTACGGTTGCCAAATAGTTGAGGGCACTCTGAAAGACGCCATCCAGCTTGAGATCCTCGTAGAGCAGATGCAGGCCATAGAATATGGCAGGCAGCATGCGAAACAGAGGCGCCGTCACATCCACACTGTACACCAGCGTCGAGTCCGTGATGCAGGACGTCAGCGTCGTTTGCATGAGCAAAAACTCCCAATCATCATCGGTATCCGACTCGCATTCGTTGTACTTGCGCCGCTTCTTCGGCTCATCCTGGGCGGCGCCCATGTCCGTGCCCATTGTGGGCGTCTGCAGTGTGGGCGGCGTCGCACAGCGTCCATAGGACTCCTCCGCATCGGTGCTCTCGTTGGAGGCGGCCGTTGCCGCCATGCAGCCCGTCAAGCTAAGCAGCGTGCTGCGAAAGAGCTGCCACTCCTGCTCGATGCTGTAGTCGCGCGACCCGGGCGGATTCCTGGCGCTGTACCAGCGAATGATGAAGTGCAGAAACTGCGTCCGATTCAGCACCTGGCGCAGAGTCGATATGCAGCGCGTTATCAGGCGCGTATCGTTGAGAAGGGGCAGTGTGATGCGCAGCATGCGACCAGTGGCATAGACCAGGGTAAGACGATTGCCTGCAGGATCACGCAGCCCCTAGTATTCGAGTGGGGAGAACAAAAATGTATTTGGATTCTATTGGTAGTTTCTCGACACCCTACCTTGCATATGTTGTGAGCCTGTCGGTGCGCATAGCAGACCGCCTGCGGCTGGATGGGCGACAGCATGTGCAGCTCCAGCTCCTCATCGAAGGCATTGATATCGGAAGCGGCCTTGGTGGGCAGCAGACTGCTGCGCCGCACCTCCACAAAGGAACTGCTGGCCGCCTTCAGATGTGCGCCCTGCAGCGGTGTGTGTGGCTGTCCCGCAGCGACTGGCGTCGGCGTTCCTGTGGACGCTGGAGCGTGCACTGTGGCCGTCGTAGCGTGCAGTGTGGGTGTGCGCAGTAGCAGCGGCGTTATGTGCACCTTGGAGATGAGCACGGTGCCGGTGTAGAGTATCAGAGTGCCGCTGGGATCGAGCACGGCAATCATGTGCAAGCGCTGCAGACCCACCGCATCCTTGGCCGGCAGCGTGACGGCCAGTGTCGATAGCTGCAGCTCGCTGGTGTTGTAGCCACTCAGCAGCACCAGCTGCAGGCGGCAGGAGCGTGGCAGCAGATAGCACAAATACGTCTGGCCCACCAGATCCGTGTGGATGAAGGCGCGCGATGCCATCTCACAGAAATCGCGCTGCCTGCATAACGAAAATAAATAAGAACAAGTAAGAGTGCTCTAGTCGGGAGTGCCCGACTACGAGATACCCTGAACCCAGTCCTTACAATCATTCGTACTACTCTAAACTCACACATGCTGCAGTACAAGCAGTACAAGCAGTGCCAGCGGTTTAAGCAGTTAGCTTGCTCTTTCGCTGAGCCCCACACAATGGAAAGTTAAATCTTAAATAACTTCTGTGTTTATTGTCCGATCATATTGAAATTTTTGGGGCAAACAATTGTCGATAATATGTGTTACCAAACCAAATTGCAAGGTCGTACCTTCAAAAATGGGTTTTTTTAACTTTTGGGGGGTTTGGGGGGTGGTATCCAAAAAGTGAAATATTTGTTACATGTGTATGCTATTCGAGATTATACATGTCAAATTAGGGGCCTCTAGCTCTTATAACTTGTAAGTTATATCCAAAAAACGCTGGTCTGAAATCGAAATTTATCGATAACTTTTTAACGGGACGAGCTATCGATAAATTTTAATAAACTTGATCTGTCCCGGGATTAGGAGAACTTATGTTCCAAATATGAAGTCTCTAGCTCTTGTAGTCTCTGATATCTCGGTGTTCATACAGACGGACGGACAGACAGACAGACGGACATGGCTAAATCGACTCGACTGTTGATACTGATCAATAATATATATACTTTATATGGTCGGAGATGCTTCCTTATGCCTGTTACATACATTTGCACAAAACCATTATACCCTTTTTACCCATTTTTAATGGGTTCAGGGTATAAAAACAATAGATTCATCAGTAATTTACTATAAATTGTTTATACGTAACGCTTATGAGTAACAAATTTAAAAATAATTTATAATACAAATTTTGTATATGTATTTAGATTGGTGCTTATTAACCTTTTATCTTCTAGATTCTTACTTCAAGCAAGAATATACATATACATATATGGGAAAACCAAGCAAATCCCAATCAGACCAATACTCATTTCATTTGTTTAACTGAATTGCTCAAGATTCCATGTTTAATCGAGTCTCTAACTCGGATTTGACTTACGTGCCATATGTGTTCTCTGTCCAGATGTGCTCCAAGCACATCTCCGGCTCAATGGGCTTGGCCGGCTTCACGTGCGTGATCTTTCGCATATCCTTGACGGACACCGACTGCTGGCTAATGCTGTTCTGCAGCTGGCTGAGCGGTGTACCCAGAGAGGCGCGACTGCAAATGGAAAGAGAGCAAGGATCAGTCCAGGTAGCTACGCAAAAGGATGCGGGCTACTCACTTGGACTGACCGAGAACGCCACTGAAGGATTGCGACTGGCTGAGTCCAAATTTGGTTAGATTGTGTACAGGCGTCGCCGGATTGCGTCCCAGAAACGATGTGGTGTTCAGTTTGGGCGTGGCTGAAAAACAAAACAGAGTATTAAGTAAATGATTAAATATACTGTGCGATATATATGTATATATATTAATAATATGATAAACATCATAAATCACCCACTTCCAGTCAGTTTGGTGGAACTGAAGCTGTTGGCGTTGCTGCTGCTGGTGCCCGGAGTGTCGCGATGTCCTTGCAGCGTCTGGGTGAGCAGATCATGCTGCTGCTGCTGGCTGATATAGTTAACCTCCTCGGGCGTCACTTTGCGCAGCCGTGCTACGAAATGCTTGAAGAACTTGGCATCGTACAGTAGCACCAGATCCGAATCCTCGGCGGTGAAGACAACACTGTATTCCGGTTCAGTCATGTAGCCGGTGGAGTTCGTTGCTGTTTTCAATACCACCGGACAGGCCTCGTGCAGCGGATGCGACATGGAGAACAGTCGCGGCATCGGTATGGACAGGTGGGAGACGAGTGCATTGCTCGAGTCCTTTTCCAGCAGCAGGCCGTGCACTGTTTGCCACAGATGCGAGACGGGAAAGTCGAGATTGGCCAGAAAGTCATCACCATCGTCACAATAGACGCGCAGCGCATCCTGATCCACCACACATATGGCCGTCAGCTTATCGTCCTCCGGCTGGACGGCGGCACGCAGCTGTGCCAAGCGACCACGCACGAAGCGACGACTGAGGAAGCAGGCGAACTTCACGGGCGTGTCGCAGGTGAAGCACATGCGCTGATGCACACCATCATCATAATCATTTAGGCCCTGCGTCCAGATCACCGTGTGCTTGTTTACATACAGCTCCTCCTCGTTGCTCACAATGTAATCGCACATGGGCTCTTCGCGGCGCGGCTGTAGCGGTTGCAACAGCTGCTGTGGCAGCGAGGTTAGCTGTGTGGCCGCTGCTGCTTTGGGTCCGCACTTTTTGGTCTGTTCAATCAGTTGCTGGCGCCGCTGGGCGCGCTCATAGCTGGACTCGTAGTCATCGTACATTTCGCGAATGCACCAGAACTCCTGCGACTCCTCGGCCGCAGCGGAAATGTTCACGTTTTGTAGGCGCTGCAGCAGCAGATGCTCGGCGGGCAAATATTTGGACAGCGGCGGTTCGGTGGGACCGGGATGCTCCTCTGCCGCCTGACGACCGCGGGGAACGAATTCCTGTGGCGGCTCTGCGACGGCGATCATCTCATTGGATGCATCCAGATTTGCGAGATTATTGGTTGCACAAATAGTCGCGCACTTCTCAACTCAGTTATCAAATCAAATTATAAAAAATAATACAATTGAAGTTTTGCTGCCAAAATGCCGGCTTATTTGTCGTCGCGCCGGCAAATTTGTATTTGCAGTCTTATCGTTATCGGTACTGCACGAGGACATCAATATTGCTATCGATGAGTATCGTTCAAAGCACAGCTGGCACATGTGGTACAACTAAACGAAAAGTGGTACATTTTATATTCGTTGGTACATGGGATCACTTCTGCTTAAAATGTTAAGTTTATAAAATGTACAAATAATTTTTTGCAGGTTGTAGCCGTGTGCCAAATGTCATTTAATATGTCGAAAATCACAAACAAAATTGTTTAGTCTTAAATGTATTTACATTTGAATTTATTTTAAGCATTTCACAATATATCGATATTTCCACAATTGCATAAAAGTTTCGTTCAGTTTTGTTGTGAAGTATCGATATATCGATGGAAAGTCAACATCCCCAATCGACAAGGCTTTTGCATAAGCGTAAGTTAATAACAACAACGAATTTGTGCACATTTCTGTCATTAATCATTAAAAACTATAAAAATCGAACACACACTTGGCCGGTGTGCATACAAAGTAAGCAATTGTGGGCATTCTACACGCCCAAAAATCATTGACAGTGGTCGTTTCTTGCATTTCCATTACGTAACCCAAAAAAACAAAACGGCCTTCTAATATACATACATATGTGTATTCACAAACGTTTTCAATCATTTCTTGTTGTTTGTTTACAGTTCATTCGCATTGACCAAGACACAGATTCATATGGGCAGTAGCATCATAACGCAGCTGGCGCGAAAGTACGGTGCAGTGATATTCTTTCCAACTGTTGCAGTCAGCTCCATCTACGCGGACTGGTCCCACACACGCGACTGGAAGCGCCAACAGCAACGAGACGCACAAAGCGCAGCACTCAAGAGCCAAAGCTAAAGTCAGCAACAAATATACACGCAAAATGGTGCTCGGTTTGGATAAGCGAATCCTATGGGCGGCATTTCCGCTGCTAGGCTTCGCCATTGGCCACTTCCTGGACCTCAAGGAAACGGAACGCATGTCCATGTTCCGTGATAAGAGCGCCCTGTACGCTCGCCCCGCTGGCGGCGAGGACAAGGCGCCGTCCTGGTGATTAGCCCTAAGTTTTGCATACACTACACAACATGCATTATTTTTTTTCTCTCACTGTCCTGCAAATAAACTGTCAAATGGCTATGTGAAAAACTAAAGGAAAATGTGATCTATGGCTTATGCGGAACTGTGCTAGGTACCAGGTATATGCTTCAGAGGCGTACGCAGGATTTTGTTAAGGGGAGCTTACGTTTAAAATTAGTTCTTTAAATAAAAGATAGATAATCAGGCATGCTCCCATTTCCGCATCCACGTGTATTGTGTGGACTCCGATTCAATCCACATGCAACTATAATGGTGATTACAATGTATTTGACAAAATTATAATGAAAAACTTAATGGTTTTCTATCAAAAGTTCTTTTTTATATACCAAGCTTTGATCCAAAGAAGAAAAAACCACATAATACTTTTAATCCGAATCCACTTCCGAAAATCGGCTCGAAAGGATTTGGCCGCCCCCTGTCTACGCCACTGCCTGTACCTGTTATAAGCCCAAGCATAACAGACCAATCTGGCTGACCTAACATCTTGCGGTCGCCTACGCAAACAATGCAGTTGTAATAAACACACACACACACAGACACACATACATATACATATGTATGCACACCATTCGAACGAAAGTCTCTGCTTGATTTATTTATGAAGGATTGTGTTGTTGCCTGCTTCGCTGGGCCATTGTTTGTATTACACATGAAAAGCGCCATAAAACCATCAACACACGGCCTAACGATAAGCCCAAGATAACTCGTTTGCCCAGAGCCTTAGCTACCTGGAGAAGAACTGAGATTTCATTTTGTGCACACACACACACATGCATATGTAGATCTACACGAAAATCACAGCTAGCATCGTTTTTGCACCTAGTGTGCGAGCGAGACAACATTGCAAAGAACAAGCCAAAACAGCGGTATTGAAATGCAACGACTGTATGATACTCTGCTGCCAGTGCAATACCGGCTGTTAGTGAATGAAAAATGAGCCTATTTATTAGTGAGTTATTGATTAACGACGACTTTAATGCTGTATAAATTGTATATTCCATTTTGTATGTATTTGTAGTCCCTTAACACGGCTAGGCACAATTTTCAATGCGATTTTCTAAAATGTTAGTACAAAACACCAACAATACTTTAATTTTGAGGTTAGGTGTGTTTACAAAAGCTAATCACTGGAACATTTCAGTATACATATATGTATGTAGTTATGGTAATCAAAAAACTTCACAAAAACGTTTTGTATGAAACCCTTGCAGAAAAGTAATAATGCAATTCGTGAAATGTAATAATGTAATTCATAGTACCCTAAATAGGATAAAACGGCCTTTTCCAGGTGTATTTGTTTTTGGGATAATTCCGCATTGTATTTAATGCGCCACGTCCGATTTCGGTCCATTGTAAACGCGAATATACTCTCCCAACTTAGGGAACAGCGTATGAAAGTGTATTTTATGCGCGAAAGCCGTTAGGATTTCAAGCAGCTCGTGTTTTGCTGAATGAAAAATATCATATTGAAATTCATAATAACTAAGCTCCAAGAGCATCTGCAAATGAAATATGATTTGTGTGTAAGTGCGAGTGTGTGTGTGTGTGTGTGTGTGTGTGTGTAACACAATCCGCTTGAGCGTCGCGAAGGCACACACACGAATTGGAATAACAAGAGGCACAAATTGAAATGCCAATGGAAGAAAAGTAATTTATTTTATGGTCAGTGTGGCAACAAGCGTAGACAATTGCTCAAATTGCGGGCGTGCTGTGCTCAAAGGACGTTCGTCCTTTCCAACAATCTATGGCTGCACAGCCAACGGTTTTTATTTTGTACACACAGGCGCTCTCTCAAGGCAAACGACGCGACTGCGCAGCGTGCCAGATTTGCAAAGTGCGTTCCACTCGCTGTGTGCGTGCGAGTGCAACGGCAATAGCCTTCCAGGAACTTGACAAACAGTGATGCACTTGCTGATGAGCGATACTGTGATACTGTCGCTGTGACTTGCAGTTTGTGTGATGTGCGATGACTGTTGCTCTCTCATTTTGGTACAAGTGCGGCAGCAGTTGGTCGTATTTACAGTACGCAATGAACTAGTGCGTTACTTTAAAAGTATACATATATGCATGCTTGTTGCCAGATTGTATTTAGGCTGTTGTTTTTCGATATTATTGCTATAGAGTTTAGTGTAAAAAATGTGGTGTTAACTTAAATTAAAAACTTACAAAGCTGCATAGAAATCCGTTTGAATAATGTACAATTTACAATGTTTTTCATATACTGCATACAGATGTTTTGAAAAAATTTCATAAAGCGCATTTGACTGCAGTCAAACTGGCAGTCACAGTGACAGGTACATATGTATGCATGCACATGCGTACGTGCATTCTTGCTCATCTCTAATGTGCAGGCAGACCACAACACTTGTTTGTGTGCGCTGTTGTTGTTTTCGCAGGTAAAACTGTGTGTGTGGGTGCGCATGCGTTGCGACTGTGTGTGTGTGTGTGTGTGTGTGTGTGAGTTTTGCCGAAACTCGTTTGCAGGAGCAAAACTCTACGCTTGGGATCAGTTCGTTTTCGGCATTCAAAGCAAACACAGCACGAATCGAAGAGTTGAAAAATTAGTAGCAAGAAGCAGAAGCAGAAGCAGACGTAGCCACCGCCTGAGAATGAGCATGGAAAAGAACGGCGAAGAGGGAGCAGTAAAAATGCCGCTCGAATTCGCAAACAAGACGCTGCAGGATTACGAAGTGCTCGCCGTGATGGGCAATGGCGCCTTCGGCACCTGCTACAAGGTGAGGGACAAGGCCACGGGTGTACTCTACGCCTGGAAGGGCATGAACTACGATGAGCTGGACGACGAGAAGTGCGAGTCGCTCATCTCCGAGATTCGTGTGCTGCGCCAGCTGCAGCATCCGAACATAGTGCAGTACTATCATCATCTGGTGAATCGCGAGGCCAAATCGATATACATTGTCATGGAGTGCTGCGACGGCGGCGATCTCGCCCAGCTTATCAAGCGCGCCCGAAAGCAGCGCCAGCGCTTCGAGGAGCCCTACATTTGGCGCGTCCTCTTCCAGCTGTGCCGTGCGCTGCAGGTGTGCCACAACAAGATACCCTCGACGACCATACTCCATCGCGATATCAAGCCGGCGAATATCTTTCTGGATGCCGCTGGCAATGTCAAGCTGGGCGACTTTGGTCTGGCTCGTGTGCTGCGCCAGGATCAGTGCTTTGCTGCGTCCTTCGTGGGCACGCCGCACTACATGAGCCCGGAGCTGGTTAAGGGCCGGCAGTACGATCGCAAGAGCGACGTCTGGGCCGTGGGTTGCCTCACCTACGAGCTGTGCGCCCTGCAGCCCCCCTTCCGCGGACGCGCCTTTGCCCAACTCTCGGATAACATTGCGCACGGCCAGTTCAGCTGCATTCCGGACGTTTACAGCGCGGATCTGCAGGCAATCATTGGCTACATGCTGGCCGTGGATCACGAGCAGCGGCCGGGCATTGAGGTGATCACGCGGCATCCTTTGCTGGTGCGGAATATTGGTCAGCTCGCAGGACAGTTTCCCGTACTCATCGACGCTGGCGATGATTTCCAGCTGCCCGCCGGCGCTCAGCTCTTTCCGGACACGCCGGAGCACTCGAGCACGCTCTTCACCGAGCAGTACAGCTTCCACGAGGACTACGGCCAGCGGCGGCTTAGCGTTACGGGCGTCTTTACGCCGGATCTGCGCAGCGAACTCTTCAGCTCCCGCCGCCAGCAGCAGCAGTCGGATCCGGCGCTTTACGAGAGCGTGCAGCGGGCGGCGAGTCCACGCCGCTTCACCCAGAACATCTTCGATGAGGCACTGCAGCGGAGATTACATGCGATACGAGCACAGGAAACGCTTCTCGAGCACCGGGCCAGCGAGTTGCAGGCGGCTGAGCAGCGACTGCAGCAAATGGAGCGTGAATTGCTGCTGAAGTTGGAGCAGGTGGAGCGGGTGGAGCGGGAGCGGGAGCCGTGTCAGTGTCGCCTGCCAGCTGCTGCTGTCATTCCTCCTCTGCCGCCACGCCGACCGGCTGCAGTGCGTCAGGATGACAGCTACTGCAGCATTGAGCTGAATGAAACATCCCCGACGGTGGCCAAAATGAATCTGGCGCTTCTGACGGCGCCCAAGCAGCTGCAGCAGCAAACACTGCGCAAGGTGACATTTCAGACGCCGGCCAAGATTAGTAAGCCTGCCGTGGTGCCCATGCAAACGAGCGTCTCCAGCACGGAGTCCGGCGACAGCACGCGGCGCAAATCCCTGCTCTCACTCCTTGGACTCAGTCGCAAGCCGGACAAGAAGCAGCAGAAGCCGGAGCAGCAGCAACAGCAGCGACGTCAGCCGTTAGCTGCCAAGCTGCCCGCCACACAGCAACCACAACAACAGCAACAGCAGCAACTCCAGCAACATCAACCCCAGCAGCAACAACAACAACAACAACAACAACAACAACAACAGCCAGCAGCAAGCTTAGCCAATATGTGGAGCAAGGAGCAAAAGCGCGCCGCCTTCGATCTGCTCGCAGCAATGAATGCGGCGGAGAAGAACGCAAGCAGCGGTCGTCGCCAGCAGCTGCGTCAATCGGTGCGCGAGCGCAACTCCAGCATGCAGCGCAGTCGGCAGCGCCGCTCCCTAATCCTCGGCGGACAGCAGAAGCGCGAGCAGATGCTGATTTGAATGGCATTTAAATGTCTAAAAAGTAGGGGGCGCTTCAAGTGGCCCGCCTTGTGATGTGGACCAAGTTCCGTAAAATACTAAAATACTCTACTATTTTTTTTGCACTCTTTTTTTTTGCAACTGCCTTGTTCCTAAGTATCATGTATTTTTAGTTGTAAGCATATACATATATTGTACTCGAATTAGTTGCGCTTTGTGCAATTTACATATACGCAAATATACAGGTTTAAATCATAAGCAAGCCGTACGTTATATTTGAATGCGCGTTATAGTGCTGGTCAGTGGCAGCGGGTTCAATTTAGTAGCACAAGCAACACGCAACTGTCCGTTGTAATTGAAATTTGGTGTTTACATTTAGTTATGCAGAGTATCAGTGCAAATCGCAAATCTGTACAATTGGGCACTCAATTTAAAATCAGCATTTATTCGCTAACTATCAATGCATTTTTCAACTGCAACTGCTGCTGGCATTTTTAGTGCCAATTAGTGCCGATCGATGTCTAAATATCGATATTTCTGCACGGCTCGGCGTTATAGTGCTGGTCAGTGGCAGCGGGTTCAATTTAGTAGCACAAGCAACACGCAACTGTCCGTTGTAATTGAAATTTGGTGTTTACATTTAGTTATGCAGAGTATCAGTGCAAATCGCAGATCTGTAAAATTTGGCACTCAATTTAAAATCATCATTTATTCGCTAACTATCAATGCATTTTTCAACTGCAACTGGTGCTGGCATTTTAGTGCCAATTAGTGCCGATCGATGTCTAAATATCGATATTTCTGCACGGCTCATGTAACGAGTGACATCGTCTCATCTCTAACGCGCTCAACTGCCTTTAGCGATCTTTTGTTTTGTTTATGTTTTGCTTGTTTACATTTTTGCTATGCTAACGCTCATCGAGGAGGATGTGCCGCAGTTTCTGCTACAGCGCGACATAATCGCCTACTGCAGCCAGCTGCATGTTAAGCAATCCAAATCCAGCCTGCTGCTCAGCCGCAATCTAAAGCTCTACGAGTTCCGCCACAAGGAGCTGCTGCATCACATCGATCTGCGGCAGACATGTCTGCAGCAAGAGGCTGCCGCGCTGCAAGCGTATAGCGGACCGCCGAGCAGCTTTGTCATACGCGACGATGTGGCGGACACCAGTGGCGATGCGACTAGCTACAGCATGCTGCACGCCGCCGAGGATCTGCCGCTGAGTCTGGGCAAATATGTGTGGCTGGGCGAGCGGATCTATGTGCTGCTACGCTGCTGGCGAACGTTGCTCGTGCTGCAGCGGCCCGACAAGCACGGCGCTAGCTTCACAGTGACGGCGCAGCACGAGAACGTGCAGGACTATCAGCTGGTGCGCGGACCCCTGAAGTATCAGGCGCACGTGGAGCTGCACTTCAGCAATGGCAAGCGGCTGCGCACGAATTTCCAGACTGACGATGCAGCCGCCCCCAGCTGCAGCAGCAGTAGCAGCAGCAGCGTGTCCGGCTTCAAGCGCCTGCTGCAACGTGTCCATTGCGCACGCGCCGAACTGCACGCGCAACGCGCGCAGACGCAGCTGGATGTGGTGCGTGCCCAGGAGCAGCTGTCGTTTGGTGTGCCCGGCCAGCGTTCGCCGCTGCTGGAGGAGAAGCAGCTGCTGCGCCGCTGCGGCGATGTGTGGACACGCATCTGCGGCGAGTCGCTCGTCCTGGGCACACTGCTGACCAATGCGGCGGGCAGCAATCGCGCCAGCACTTTGCACGCACTGCGTCCGCTGCTGCAGCTGCCGCAAGGCTGTGGCCTCAACTATGTCCATCGGCTGTACGAGCTGCCGCTGCAGGCGAATGGTGAGCCGCCGGAGGATTACGCTGAGCTCACACAGTTTTGGGCGTGCCAGGAGCAGCACAGCAGCGGCTTAAACTGGCGCCCAGTCGACTGTTTGGATCGACTGCCGCCCGAACGCAGTGTTGTGCTTTTGCTGCGCCTGCAGCTGGAGGATTTGCTGCCGCTGTCGCAGATGCAGCTGCTCGCCTCGTACGAGCTGCATGGTCCGGAGCAGCAGCGGCGCCAGCTGCAGCTACAGCTGGCCAGCATCAATGTGACGGCGCTGCTGCAGCAGCAGGAGCTGCATGTGCCCAGCTTTGCAGCGAGCACGCTGCATCAGGACTTTCTCGCCGTGATCATGACGCAGACGGCGCACTGCGTCCTGCGGCTGCAGTTCAAGAGTGTTGAGCAGCAGACGCAGTTCGAGCAACTGCTGAGCAGTCAGCTGGGCTTTGTGGCCACAACGGTGCCGCAGGAGCAGCAGCGGCAGCAAAAGGAGGGTGAGTCAAGATCAGTCTTAGGCAGATGGACTCTGTTTTCAGTAATAAATGAACTCTTCTATCTTCCGCAGCTATGCAGCTGCTGGATGATACTAGTGTGCCGCAGGCCTTTGCCTTTGGCTGCCACAACAGCGACGGCCGGAGCAGCCGGGGCAGCAGCACTGGCTGCTCCTCAACGCACCATCGCATCTTCTACAACGGCTCGTCGCAGCTGCTGCTGCTGCGCAACGATCCCGGCCAGCATTGGCACATCTTTGCGCGCAGCGAGACGCAGCTGTGCCTGCTGGTGCGCCGCCTGCGGCAGGATCTGCTGCAGCTGCACTGCAATCTGTCGCTGCTGGAGCTGCACGAGGATGTCTGCCGCATGCCAGCCAATGCCTCACTGCTGCTGGAGTCGGCGTTGCGCGATGAGCTGCAGGCCAGGAGCGAGTTGCTTCAGCTGCAGGCGGAACACCGCGGCACACCGCTCACTGCCAGCCGGATGAAGTGCCTCCATCAGCTGGAGATGGCCAGCGATTTGCTGCTAACTGTGATCAATAGTCAAACGCAGCTGGAAACCAGCAGCTAGCTAGTTGCATGCAACCTAGTTTATGGAATATTCGGTGCTGCATTTTAGTTTTAATATTATATATTTATAAACAAATCGGATTAGTCGCCGAACGAAAGAACTGCTTTAAACTTAAATACCAATTGTTTTTTTTTTAAAACTTAAATATTGTTTTTGTGCAACATCATTTTTGTGAGCTGTGTTCAACTTTGTATAAAGCGCAAAATCAACACTAGTTTATCTAAAATTTCCTGATTTCTGCTATGTATTGTAATACTTTACCCTATTTGATTTATTTTTCGAAACATCTATTCATTTTTTGTTTCAAATTCCAAAACGATTGAGTGATAAATTGCGAAGATATGCGTCATTAAATATTTTGAATAAACAGGTGTATACAAATTGATAAAAAAAATGTTCTGCACTTAAATCAGTTTATTAACTGTCCAGTAGCTATTCAGTAGCTATTCAGCAGCTCTTCAATTGTATTCAGCAGCCAGTCGTGAAAATCTGCCACACTGGCGAAGACTGCTGGATATCCTGGTGCACCGCACCGCTCGCCAAAGGAAACAACTCCCACAAGCTGATCGTTGGACACCAAAGGACCGCCTGAATCACCGTGACAAGGACCCTCGAATCCGCCGCCTGCACAGATCATATCATCGGCGAAAGCCAATGTATCGAAAACAGCTGAGCTCCTGCAGCTAATGTTATCAAGCATTTCCAGTGAAGTACCATACAAGTGCTGAGGATAATAGTGTAAGTCTGTTGTGAGGGTGCCCCAACCAGATACAAAGGCATTGGCGCCATATGCAGGTCTAGTTGTGGCCAAGGGAATCGGTTGAACCAATGGTCCTAGTGCCAGTGGTGCAGCTAGTCGTAATACGGCAATATCATGGCTGACACTGCCACCACGTAGCTCCCTAAACCCATCATGAGACTTCAACGCCGCAACATTCACCAGCTGACCGCCAGAACTCTTGACTGCTGATCCTGCGCGCACCGTTAGATCTTCAGCATTCATGTTCTCCAGACAATGCGCGGCTGTTATGATGATGTCCTTGCTGTAGATTGTGCCGCCACAGAATTTTCCGTCACTTCTATGCACCGCCACCTGCCAAGGAGCAATCGCAATGCTGATTTGCTGGCCATTCACAATGCGTGGATCCCACGAGCTCAAGGACAATTTGCGTGCATCCTGAAGAGCTGCCAGTGAGAGCAGGACAAGCACAAGTTGAACCAAGTAAATCGACATCTTGTGCTTGGGTTTCTTTTGTTGAAATTGAGTTTGTAGACCTAGTAGCTTATATATACCTTACCTTAGGTGCAAATTACAAAAATGATTGGACTTTATCTGAAATGACTTCCTGTGATTATTGCACTTTTCCAATTATAATTATCTTTTTTCCATTTCGAATAAATTATTATTATTACTATCCATTAGCTGCAGAGTACATAAAGTGTTAAGAAAGTAATTTAGTTAAGTCCTGTCTGTCTGAACAATTTCGTTAATCTCATAGTGTATGTAAGATAGCAAGAAAAATATGGTTTGCTGATTTCTCAGTTCATTAAATAAATAGTTTTGCATTTCACAAAAGTCTCTAGTAACATAAACTGTTAGCAAGCTTATAATATTGAATATTGAAAGTCTTAGATCAAAATTATCGTCATGATTTTTTCAAGAATATCCATAAATAATCGATGTGCTTATAGCTGCCATATTCATATTCATATTCATATTCATATATATATTTATTTGTTTAATTAAGCAATTTTGAAAGAATAGGTCGTGAATTATTATAACGCATATGAATATGTGTAAAATATAAGCTAGTGAAATCCATCCACAGACTCGAAAAGAGTATAAAATCTTCGGCACGTCGAAGATAATCCTTGCATACTTGTTTTATTATAAAACTAGATCAGTAGTTTAAACGTTTACTGAGATATAACATTGTACCAACTTAAAACTGTTTGTATATTTAGGTTCCACTTGTATTTTACTTAAGTATCCGTTTTATAATCAGAGTTACAGCTAAATAATAAAAAAACAGGTTCAGCATGGACGGACACGTTTAAATTATATAAGTATAACTGTCTCTCCTAACTAGGCATATATATAATGCACCATATATGCCACATAGGATTTTGCAGTATTATAAGATGCAGCGTCTTTAACAACTTGAGCAATAAGTCGAATTGTCAAGAAACAATTGTGCTTAAAATTACCAAGGTTTATGTATATACAAAGCTTAGCTTAATTTAAAGCATTTCGAGAGTGAACTTTGTTAATGAGAGGCCATGCAAAAATGTTATATTTATAGATCTAAGGGCATCGCACGCTGTGAACTTCGGGCGCTGCAGCTGCTGCGACGCTGCTGCTCCTCGCCCTTGATAATGTTGTCCAGGACATTCTCCAGATTCTGTGTGGCCGCCGACAGCTCGGCGTTGTCGCTGTACGAGTCCTCGACAATCTCCTTGACCTTGTGCAAGAGCAGCTTGAAATTGACCATTTCCGTGTCGCGCCCCTCCAAATTGATGGACTGCTCCAGCAGCGCGGCCAGTGGCATGGGCAGCTGCGTGCCACTGGCCGGCTGATGCTGCCCGCTGGAGCGTCGCTGATCAAACCACAGGCTGATGTCGCTCAGCGAGTAGTCCGACTTGTTGGCCTCCAAATAGCTGCGATTCAGCTCGGCGCCATTGACTGTAAGAAGCGAGACAGAGTAGCGTGTTAGAGAGAGAGAGACAGCTTGCTAATAATTGCAAGTTGCAAGTCGTAAAAATACACTTGGCCGGAATAAACTTTGTTGGAGCCTATTTCGGGCCTCAGATATCAAACTGCATCATGATCGGATGTAGCACTCGATTTTTGAACATTTTTGTTAATAGAATTGATCTATGGAATTGATCTATGTCAAACAACTTTGATGATGCAGTTCGATATCTAGGAGCCGAAATATAATAAGTTGCAACCATCAACACTGTTTGTTTTTGTCTACGCACTGGAGTGTGTCAAATTGGCGCCCACTGGCGCATACATATCATAGATCGCCTGGCCAACGGGCACCTCCAGACGTTGCGGCGTGCTGGCATTCAAAAAGGTCGAGCTGATCATCGGCGCAGCTGAGGAGGCGCGCTGCAAGCGAAAGAGAGCGAAACAGAGTGAGAGGTGTAAGTTTTAGTTGTTTGTGTTTTTGGGTTACTGGCAAACAAACCGATAGCTGACGCATATCCTCAATGATGTGCAGCAAGAAGCTCTGATGTGCGCTTAGGAACTCGGAGATTTGAGTGCTCGACGTGGTCGCCAGCAGCTGCAATTGCGTTTCCAGCTTGCTGTTGAGAGACAAATGTGTAAATGAGCTGCAAGGCAAAGTTGGCTTTGATAACTTACGCGTTTTGCAGCAGCAAACGGTCGATGATCGATTGCAGACGCTCCGAGGCATTGCTGGCCAGACCAGTCAAGGAGCCTGTGGTGTAAGAAACAGTGAGAGAGACAGATAGATAGATAGAGAGAGAGAGAGAGAGAGAGACAGAGTTGGAGCATGAGAAACAGTAAGTTTTTGTTATCATTACAATTAAGCTTAAATTAGAAAAGTGTAGTACTAATTTAATCAGTTAGACGGTCAGTCGATTAAACAACAAGTTAACTAATCAGTCTCAGTCTGTCAATGTTCAGTTGATTGACTAATTCTCAATCAACAAATCAGTCGAGGTGGACAGTCAATCAGTGATTAAGTCTATCAGATAACAAATTAGCCAGTAATCAGTCAGCCAGTCTGTCAATCAACGTTCTCAGTTAGTCAATCAGTCACACAGTCAGCACAAATGGATTACAATGAATATAATTGTCATACATAGCTCCTGCTGCTGTTGTGGTTGCGCTTGCTGTTGGGATTGCGTCTGCTGTGTCGTAGTCTTCTCGGCGAGAGGCGTCTTCATGCGCAGCGTGGAATTGCTGCGAATGCTGCGCGTCTCTGCTGGTATGGGCGCCAATTCAGTGCCATTGCTCGGCTGCCCAAGGCCGCCGCCACCGTTGCCAGCGCTCTCTGGTGCATTGCAGAAGCCGCGGCGCTCCTCCTCCTCGGCATCGGCGCGCTGCGTCTTCTGGGCGTAGGGAAACCAGCCACAGAGGCGCGCCAAATAGTGAGTCCAGCGCTGCGGCCGCGGCTGATCCTCGACAAAGACCTCGCACATGCGATGCGATGCCGCGTGCTTGCCACTGACAGGCGCCGCAGCGGCAAAGCAGGGCAGGCAGAGCGACAGGTCGCGACACACCTGACACTTGAACCGTATGCCGATGATGTGCTCCATGCGACAGCCGGCACACGGATTGCTGTGTATTAGATGCTCGGTGTCCTCGATGCGCTTGATCAGCGCCAGCAGATTGCCGTAGATGAGGAAGCGCGTCTGTGTCTGCGTCCACAGATTGTGAAACTGCTGCTCGGCCAGGCCGGCGACGCCATGATGACAACGGGCGAAACACTGCTCCAGCGCCGCTGGCAAATTATGCGGCCCGTATGCCTTGCCCTCGCCCAGATAGCCCAGCAGCTTGCCGAGCGTCAGCAGCAGCTGCTCGAACGCATAGCGGGAGACGCACTGCGATCTCGCGTCCGCCAGCAGGTTGAAGAAGTCGCCCACCATGTGCTCGCTGCTGTACAGCTTGCAGAGCAGCAGGAATGTCACCTTGATCTCAAGCAGCGAGATCGAGTGGCGCCGTTGACTGCAAGAGGGCAAGCGGTTAATAAGTGTTTGTATATTGTGAATATGCAGAGTGATCTCTCGATAATTAGAAGTTGCAGTTGGTGAAAACAATTTTATAAATAAATAAATATAAATTTTGGTGACCGCAGGTGTCTACTAATACCATCTTAATGCCTTACACCTTTCACAACGATCGGACAATAAACATACAAGTTGTTGAACAAAACAACAATTGTTGTATGGTAAGGATACGCTGCCTACAGGGTATGCACTAGTCGAGCACACAAGCAATCTTACTTATTTGAGTGGAATCGTTCTAATTAGCGAGCGAGCACTGTATGCACAGTTATGACACCTACGGATCATAGACATTCCAAAAGAAATTGGCCAATAGCGCCGTGGCCGTTTCCAGCTGATAGGCTTGGGTCTTGGTGAAGTGTCCCAGCTTCTCGCAGGCAAAGTAGATGTCGTGCAGCAGCGAGGTGAGCTGAAAGGGCGGCACCATCAGGTTGAGATTGCAGCTGCCGCTGCTGCCGGGCATGCCGTGCCGTTCCAGAATGGCCAGCACCAGTTTGTACGGTATTTGGCTAGCTGTAAATTTGTAAATTGACAGCTACATGGAATACAAGGAGTAATTGCAAATAAACCATTTTACGTACTGTGAAAGATCTTTTGCAGTGCCACAAATTTGCTGGCACAGCGATAAACGGTGTATTTGTAGTTGGCATAATCCGATTGCAGCTTCGTCATTATCTCTGTTAAATTCGAGGCCACTTGTTGCGGCACTTGTTGCTGTTGTTGTCCTTTGTTGGTTGCCAAGGCCGCGACGGCGGCGGCGCTTGTGCGCATTGTTGTCATTTGTGCGTTCACAGCGGCTGCCAGCATTTTGCAAATCTGTTTATAATAGGCCTGACACTTTTTATAGTATTCGTTTGATATTTGTAGTTATAGTTTCAAAATGTTGCAGCGTCGTTTTTGCGTTTTATGCGCTCTCCACGCCGTTCGTTAGCGCAAAAGTCAAATTTGAACTGAATGTGTGGCAACGCTGTTGCGCCTGCGCTTCTCAACACTGCAGTGTTGCCAGCCAGCGGAAGAACGTGGCCGTTTATATTTGAATTTTGCTTGATTGTGGCTGGCATTCAGCCTTTAAGTTGCTTAAAAGCAATATGTGTGCTCGCAAAAGTAATAATTATTTACGTTTTTTATTTATGTATGTATCAAATATATGTTAACTCAATTATTTTGTGATTTTATTTACAGGCAGCCCTACAAGCAAGTTGTGCAGATCACCTGTTGTACCAGTACAAATATCGATGAGCTTATCGCTTGCGTTAATATTCAAAATTCAACAATCGAGTTCAAATATGACCGTTGATACTTTGGAAATAAACATGGATAAGATATTTAAGCATTGAACTCATAACTTTGATAAAACTGCACCGATTTGAAGGTCATTGGGCTTCTGGGTTATTCTGTATTCAGTATTTAGTAGATTAGTGCTATATAAAAAGTTTAATTTTCCAAAATGTACTTTTTTTTATATTTTTTATTATTATTTACATGGGTTATTCTTCTGTAAAAATGCATAGCATAAATTACGAAAATACTGTCTTGTAAATGAGCTTCTTCGACAGCAAAATCCAAATAGCTTTGGCAATGCTAAACACAATAAAAATAAAACTAATATATCGAAAAATATAATAAAATAGCGCATTCTCCGAAATCCACAAAAGTGAATTCAAATTGAAAATATCATGAACTCAGATCAGAATTATTAAGTAAAACAAAGGAATTTGAAACATTACAGAATACATAGAAAACAGCATTTGGTAATATAGTGTTGGTTATTTAATATAATTTCTATCAATTAGCTTTCAATACACATTGCATTTGCATGCATGTATTAAGTTTATCAGCAGTGTGTAATCTACGTGCAATTTAAGCATACGGCTTGTTAAAGTATTCCGCTCTGTTCACTTTATCCGTTGATCAGCGAAGCAACCACTCCACTCCACCATTGTCATAATACATCGGCAGGTATTTGGCCCATGCATGGGCAAAAAAATGCGATGAACTGAGTATAGATGTGTGTGAGTGCCACCCGGGCCCAAACTGCTGATTGACTAGCTGACAAATGGCTGCAGCCACGTGGGCAACACACATACATATGCATGTAAATATGTATGCTGTTATGTTGCTGCCCCACCCAGATGGATGCACCTTCGCGAAATGGCTCAAATGTCATAACAAGATGGAGCACACATGTCATGCCAGCTCCGCTCCGAGCACATGCATATGTATAAGTATACACACACATGCACATGCACATACATACACACATACACTTGCATTTGCATGCACAGTGCACAATGGGGAGCAGGACTGGGAACAATGACAAGCACATTGGGCGACGTTGGCGTCCAACTGCCTGCGCCAGGCAATAATAATTCGCCAGTGCCAGTCATTGACAATGTCGGTGCCATAATGGCCCTCCACTGCCTGACTCCTCCCTCCTGCCTACTCCCTCCTGCCTCCTCCCTCCTACCTACTCCCTGCTGCCCACTGCTGCTGCATACCCTGTTTTCAAAGCGTAACAGAGTATATTCTGTTTCCTTTGGCAGCTCTATTATATAGTTGCTGGCTCTTGCAATAATGAATGTGCCTCTAACGCACCTTAAAAAGATCTAATAGCATTCATCAGATCGAGCAAATTGTAGTCTATTTTGCTGCTTTTATTCCTAACTTATTTTTATTTTTAGTTAATCAGCTTTTATCCAAACAAGGTCGAAGATTTTGCTTGCTTTTATTCTAAACCATTTTTTTTTGTAGTTAGCTAGCTTTTATCTAAAAATAACTCCACATAAATTCGCATTAAAAAAAAAAAAAAAAAATAAAAATTCACAGCAGCTAAAATTTATTCTAAAAAACTTCTTACAATAGTAAAAATTTTAGTCATTTTAAAAATCCACAAAATATCAACTTTAACTTTCATATTTTAAATTTGAAAATACATTTTCTATTTGAAGTCTTACAGCTCTTTGTTTAATATTTTGCTACAACTATTACTAGTTGACATTAAATAAAAAGAATAAACCATACAAATTACACCAAAAAGTTGATAATTTGTTGTTGTATCTATTGTTTGTTCTGTTGATTAGAATTCGCTTGTTCTTACAAGATAAATAATTTGTTTTAAATGTGAAAAATAAACTCAAAAAATAATCCAAATGAATAAAACCCGTTCCGCATTAAAAATGAACGACTGAATTTTAGTTTGCTGATTTACCGATTATTATTATTATTATGTTAGACAACATCTTACGTGACTGGGAGCAGAGTAAACAATATATAATTGTGCCGTAATCTGAAATAAATACAATTTGCATTTACTTTTAGATTGATTGAGAATTTGCTGTTTTCGACAATTCTTGCAGCAACTGTTTATAAATTTATACTCACAGGACACCAAATAAATGCAATTTAACTTAAACTTTATTAAAATATTTATATTTCAAATATTTCTTAAAAAACACTTCTTTTTATATTTTCTATGTTTTATCCCTACCAAATTTCGGTGTCGTCTGTTATTAACTGACATTAAATAAATAAATAAATAAAATCATTCGTTTTAAAATGCATTTTTGTGTATACAAATTTGTAATTGTGATATAGAAATCAATAAATTAAAAAATAACATGATATCATTTAGACTTTTGGATATACGAATTTACATAAAAGCTGTCGTTTGTTGTGATAATTGAAAATAATAAAAATTCGAGCTGTCATCAAACTGGAAACAGTTCATTGGCAAGTCGGGTTAATTGTTGGTTGTTGTGGTTGTTGCTGTTGTTGTTGTTGTTGTTGTTTGGCAGTTGCTGCACTGCGTCGTTGGTGGCAACAACGAAATGACAGAGGGCGCGACACCTACAATTGTCAGAGTCGTCTAAATGAATGAATTAAGTCAGCCCTGTGACATAAATGCAGTGACCGCCCAGCTGCTCCCGCTCCCGCTCCCGCTCCTGCTCCCACTCCTGCCCCTGTTGTTGTTGCTGCTGCTGCTGATGCTCCCAGTCCCAGTGGCAGTCTCAGTCGCTCAGTTCCAGCTGGGCGTCTGGAGCAGCAGTGAGCAGGCGGCAGACAACGTGCCAAGCGACTCACGTTGCACATTTGCCACATTGTTTTGTTGCCGTCATTCCTGACGCCATTCCTGCTTGCCACTGCTGCCTGCCACCCCCTGTTGCCAAAGTTATGTGGCACACACGTACAGCTCAGCTCAGCTCAGCCCAGCTCGCAGGCGCAGGACAATGGCAGCTATGGCAGTGGCCATTGCCGGAATGCAAATGGCGTGTGGACGTGGACGTGAACGAATCCGCTGCCACTTGAGTTTGGATGCCATGTGCAGGCAGTTGGCAGTTGGCATCTGGCAGTTGGCATCTGGAACTCATCACGTTTGACAACATCACCCCCGTGTTTTCGCCGAGTGTAGCAACGGGACTCGAGCGGCCAGCGCGCCAATTAAGCAACAAAAAGGTCGCTTGCCATCGCCGTTATTGCTTGGACCCTCTGTCCATAGCTGTACACAGTGAGAAAATGTGCGCTTCATTTGAAAACTTTTTACTTTTGATCTTAGACTCTAAGTGTTTAAATTTAATTTTATTTATTTATTTAATGTCGACTTAAAACAGACTAAAACAGGAAATTTTATAGAGAATATATACATATATTAAAAAATAATAGTCTGTAAATTGAAAATATTCTAAAATAGTTTTGATGCCACTGACTTAATTACATATTGGAACTAGCCTTAAACTATTTTTATATTCGATATATGTTTTTCGTTAGAAATATTGAACATTATGGTAAAAGACTTCAAGGGGATTTAAAAACAAAATCTTTTCTCATTTGCTATATTTTTGATAAAAAAACTTAAACCAAAATTGAAGTGAACAATAATCATCTGTTTTGGTTTGAATGTCAATAAAACAACCCTCACTTTTGGACACTTAGTTTGAAATTTAAGCAGAATCGGAAATGAAAAAATGTATGATTTATTTTTTTCTTATAATTTAAACCAAAATGGAAAAGAATAAAAATTATCCCTCTATGCTTTCAAATTTAAAATAATGTAAATAAATGTAAGTAAAATCTAAATTTGGATTGAAAAATAAAATGCTCATTGCAACAGTTTGAGCTCATTTGCAACAGTTTTAGCTGTTGTAAGAATAAAATAGTGCTTAGATGTTTATTGGCTTAGAGAAGGAGTTGTTCCTTCCAAACACGAAAGTTGCAGTTTCTAATCGCTGCAAAGTACGTTAGTTTATATTTATAAACTGTGCTAAAAATATAATATGTATACAGTACATGCTCGATAACGTGAACTAATTAAATCCAAGGCAGTTCACGTTAGCAAAAGTGTGCACGTTTTCGATTGCCAAAAAAGTATAAAGTGAATACACATTTGTACACTTAAATTCACTTTTTATTGTTGCTTTGTAAGTTCATTTGTTCTATTAATTGAAATACTGCTTTCACCCTTAGGCCACTCAGTACATTCATATCGTTTTGATCGACGCTTTGTTCAAAATTCATTTTGGGTAGCTCTGAATAGTAATAGAAATAGTAATGTACACAAATACCAGCTATGTGCATTTCAATTTGTTATACTCTGTTCGAAGAAAATAGTATATTAAGTTTGTGCTGAAGTTTGTAACGCATAGAAGGAAGCTTCTTAGACCCCCAAAAGTTACTGCCAGTATGCTTAGAATGACAAAACAAATCGATCTAGCCATGTCCGTCTGTTTGTCCGTCTGTCTGTCTGTATGTATGCAAACTAGTCCCTCAGTTTTTGAGCTATAGTGATAAAACTTTGCACAGAGACTTGTTATTCAAAGGGACAGCACATTAGTCGGAGCCGGCCTGATTGGTTTACTATATCTAATAGCTGCCATACAACTGGAAGTCGGTTTTGGACATATATCCGAGCTTTTCAAAGCAATCGCCTTAAATTTCCTTGTACACTTGAACATCCGTATAACTCAGCAATGTTAAAAACAAGTGAGAACGTTGCAGTCGGGCGGAGCCGACTGCGTAATACTCTGATACCATTTTAAGAACAGCTGAAAGCAAGTGAACAGAAAATTTTTGCTGGTGTTTGGGTGACCCGAAATCGGCATTCCAAGTTTTTGGGAACGGGAGGGGCATGGTCGATCTTAAGAGGGGGTGACCAGAAGTCTATCTACCAATTTTGGTGACTCTAGCTCTAAAACTGTGGAAGATATAAGCTTTCGCGATTTTTGGGGGCGGGAAGGGGCGTGTCCCCAAAAAATTTGGCCGATCTTTAGAGGGAGTGACAAGAAGTCTATTTTACAAATTTCTTGACTCTAGCTCTAAAACTGTGGAAGATATACATTTTCGCGATTTTTGGGGGCGGGAGGGGGCGTGGCCCCATTTTTTTTTTTACCGATATTTAGAGGGGCTGACCAGAATTCTATCTTCCAAGTTTAATGACTCTAGCTCTAAAACTGTGGAAGATATAAATTTTCGCGATTTTTGGGGGCGGGAGGGGGCGTGGCCCCAAAATTTTTTGCCGATATTTAGGGGGCTGACAATAAGTCTATCCTCCAATTTTGGTGGCCCTAGCTCTTAAACTGTGCGAGATATAGGCTTCCGTGTTTCGTGGGGGCGGGGTGGCTGGGGGGCGTTCTAGTGGGCGTGGCCGGAAAATCCAGGACGCAATCTTTTGGGCTGGTCAGCCCTAGTCTAAATTCCAAATTTGGGGACTCTAGCTTCAAAATTGCGGGAAATATACACGTGTTATCGAATTGTGCATTGATGTATATCGATTTTCGCGATTACGGGGGCGGGAGTGGGCGTGGTCGAAATTTTGTTTCTGTAATCTGTAGAGGACGTCACCAGTAATATATATTCCAAATATGGTGACTTTAGCTCTAAAACTGCGGGAGATATAAGCATTTCAAATTAATTTTGGAGGGGGGGCTGGTGGGCGTAATAATGGGCGTGGCCGATTAACCTAGGATCCAATTTTTTCGGGAGGTCACCAGCAATATACCTACCAAATTTGATTACTCTAGCTTCAAAATTGTGGGAGTTATTCACGTTTAATCGATTTGTGATTTGAGGTGTATCGACATGTTATCGATTTGCCAGCCTCCCAGTGGGCGTGGCATAAATTTGGAATAAACTTGATCTGAAGCAGATAGCTATAATCATAACGCAAAAGATTTCAAGAGTCTATCTAATATCGTTTCGGAAATACGCGCGTTCATCCAGACAGACAGACGGACAGACGGACGGCCTGACGGACATTCGACAAAACCAATATACTATGAGTACCTTCGGTATCAGAGTATAAAAATTACAAATCGATTGAGTTATAATAAGCAAAGATATGCGTTATTAAATACTTCGGTAGTGCAGTTGGCAGAGTGAAAATTGCCTAAAGGTTCGAAAAGAGTATAAAATCTTCGGCACGCCGAAGATAATCCTTCCCCACTTGTTTTACTTCCCTTTATTTTCGCTCTCGCCTAATTGGTTTAAATATATAACTTTTGTTGTACCTGTTATACATATATACATGCCTATAAAAAGCATTTTGGTTTTAAGTTTAATCCATTTGTTTTTTTCTTACTGGGTGCCGGCGACTCGGACTGCCATTAAAAGGAAGTGGCGTTGTGAAATGTTTTGATGAAGCCAATGCCTGCTCCTGCTCCCGCCCCTACTCCTGCCCTGTTTTCCCTGGGCTTCGACTGCCACCTGTCCAGCTGTCCACCACGAGCTGCAAGTCTGCGCAACTTTTAAAGGTTTTGCTTCTGGTCTCTCGTTTGGCTCCCGTTTGTTGCACATTTCGCAACAGAGTTGCCCCGAGACGTTGCCCAATGCCGGACTCAATACGTTTGCCAAAGTCACAAACTTTATGGCTGCAGCGACCAGCGAGTTGCAAACGGAGAATGAACGCAGAACTGAGAATGGGGAGAGCTGAGAGCTGAGAACTGGGCACTGGGAACGGAGAATAGCGACCAGATTCCCATGGCCCCAAGCATTCAATTTCCTTTTACATTTTTTATTGTTTGATGTAAGGAAACAACAAGGAATCGCAGCTATTATTGCCATGATGAAGCTTAAATGCCCTTATAGCAGCTTTCACGATTTGTGGCTGTGGCACATATATAACTCCTTTTTCCACAGATAGTATCTGAAAAGAAGTAGTCGTACTTATATGACTGTTTATTTATGATTGCATATTGTGTTGATATTTATTCAGAAATTTTGTTACTTAATATTTTGATTTCATTGACAATGTAATGAATATTATATGTATATATGAAATATTACTAATAAATATATCTTAATTACTTTGCTATCATATTGATTAGCACTATTATAAAATATTAAAAAAAATTCGCAAAGTCTTAGAGTTATCTTAAATAAAAAAATAAATTTAAAAAATACGGTAAGAAATTCGATTTTTCAAGCACTTGATCCCATTCTTCTTTCTTCTTGCTTACCGTCAAGCCAGAGTGGCAAAAATAAGAATATCATTAATCGATTTTCAAAGAAACATGATATATCATATCTTATATCATATATCACATTTGAAAAAATATATTCGTTGAATATATGCCTAAGAAAAACATTTTATTATAAAATGGATCACATTTCAATAGCAATTTTTGGGACTGATGCAATTAGACATTTTTTCTATATCGATACATATATATATATATATATATATATATGAACATTATAGAGATGCCTTCATAACTAAATGAAAATGCCCGCTGCAAGAGTATGCAAAAAAAAAAGAGGAGGAGAAATGAAAAAAATGGTAGTGGAGCGAGCACAAGTTGAAGTCCGTGCGCACAACAAGTGGACACGGAGCAGGCCAAGATGGCTGCCAGGCTGTTAGCCAGTTCGTGTGACACTCGTTAACGGTAATGGGAGCAGTTTCCTAGGTTGCTGGATGGTCTAATTATGGCTCTTGCTGCCGGCACAATTAACACATCATAATAAATACATTTGTGCAACGGCTATGGAATCTAATGAGATGTACATATATACAAGCATAAGTATGTTATTTCATAAGCAATCCAATTAGGAATCAAATCAATTAAAAGCACATATTGAAACCAGCGCCACATAGCATCCAGTTTCATTGACAAAATACTTTCGGATAACAAACTTGCCTTCGACTGTTTTGGTTTTTGCAAACCAACTGCGAACCGGTTCACATGATGACTAATGTTGTTAGTTTAAGGGGTTATGTTTATCCACTGGCCACGTACTGCAGATGTGATCCATCTTAGTTAAGCAAGCACGTAAGCTAGAGACTGCTCTGATCACGTACCTAGAAGTGGCCACATTTTTTTTTATATATTTAAAAGAAATTTCCTTCACGTTGCACATTTAAATTGTAGCTGCACATTCAATTTTTCGTTTGTGTGTTTATACATCTACGTGTGCTTTTTCCATCAATGCACACAACCCTCAATTTCAGTCAAATATTTATGAGCAGCAATGTATGTTATACAATGTCAGCATCTGTGTTACATTTCAATGCATTGAGGCAGCAAATAAATTGCAAATTGCAATGCGAAATATGTGTATTTGCATATACATATACATATATCGATTGCAAGTATCGATAGGCGATCGCTAACTAGCACGAGCTCATCTCTACATCGTCGAATGAGCGATCGCCAATTACAGTTGTTGACAAAATGGCTGGCCTGACTGCGCATTGTCACTTTTAATAGCACATTGACATTTAATTTGTGCGCATTTCAATTTATCATCATCACATACAACTGCAAAGAGCAAATATTAAAAACGCCGCTTGCTTCCTGAATGGCCGCTGCCAATCCAATTAGTTGTGGACAGCGCAAACACGCAGCGTCCAGCCTCGTCTGCACTCTGCACTCTTCGCTCTTCGCTCCACGCTCCTCGCATCCCGCCTGTGGCTGCCGGGCAATAAAAATGAAAGCAACAACAGCAAACAATAATGGCAGCAGCAGCAACAACAATGAGAACCGCATGAGCAGAGCAGAAATAGGGAAGCAGCAGCAGGACGACGTGTATCCATTGCGACTGGGACACATTCACACGCATTGGCACGTGGACACTGTTGTTGTTGTTGCTGCTTGTTGTTTGTGTTGCTGTTTGGTTTTGTTCTGTTTTGTCCTGTTCTGTCCTGTTCTGTCCTGTTCTGTTCTGTTGTTGCTGTGCATTGGCAAGTTGATGCGGGTGATGGACGCTTAAGAGGAGCAGCAGCTCTCTATACCCGGCACTTGCACTTTGCCACCTGCAATGGGGTATGCCCTGCTCTTACAACTGATCTAATCCAACGTTCCTAAGCGGCTTTGAGTTATTTTATTTCAAATATTTTGTATTAGTAGCTTAGAGTTTTTTTTTTATAATGGTCAGACGTTTAAAAATAATTATTCGAATTTTGTTATTTTTCTAGAACGAACATTTTTAAAATGTATTGTAAAGCTTATTAGAAAAAAGTCCAAATTTTATTATTTTTTAGATATTTTTTCATCTATTAATTATTTAGCTAAAAAAAACCGGTTTCATTGAGTTGTTATTCAATGTCATCTAGAGAAATTTATTCTATGAACTTGGATGCTTTTTTTTAACTATTGTAATGGACCCATACCCTCTAAAAATTTAAGTTATTACGAAAAATTGCTATTTTTCAAATTTGGCCTTACGCGCCATCAGAACTTAGCTAAGACAACAACCCTTGCAAAAATGCAGTGGCAGCCCCCAAACTTAAAGCCTGAGTTGATTAGCGATATCGATCTAGACCGAGGTGAGTAAGCACTCTAGTTGCTTCGAGATCTTCGTCACCGAGTACTTGCGTTCTTTCTAATTGAGGTCGTCAACGAAGTCAGTACTTAAGAGCTGGTACTCCAAACGTTTAAAGTAACTTTGTGTAACCTCGTGGTTCTTCAACCAAAAAATTTAATCTTCACTTTTATAAGCCATCACGGCCAAAAAGTTGTTAAATCATAACGCAAACGGATAAAACGAACGCTAAGAATCGGCTGAGGTAAATATTTTAGAATTGCCATGTAAGTGGCATGGAAAATGGAAAAATGTGGAAATCTAATTGTTCCATATCTTTAGGCTTTTGTGCCGTCCTGGATATTCCAGGCAACCAAGATATTGCAGCTTCTTTGGCACCATTTTGAGATGCTTTCGCCGATCCAGACAAGAAAATAATATACCTGACAGACGTCATATAGCTGAGGAATGTCTCAGCTAACCAACGCAGCTTAAAAGAATAATTGTGCATGTGTGTGTAAAAGTGCAATGTGACTCAGTTGTCAAATTTAAGAAAAACAAAACCATCTAAATTGTTTTCCCAGCCAGTGTACGAAAAGCGCACGCTACCAGATCCGTATTGTTCAATGAAAGAAAACAAATAAATAAGCTGTCAAAGACCCTTAGGCTTACCCATGTGGACCTGCGTAAAAGCCTTGCACGCAGGTTACATTTGCAAAAACCAAACATTTTAAGTGACTGTAATGCAAAAACATTAACTAAAAATGAAAACAACAAATCAAGCAAGAAGACTCAGGAAAAAGCACTACAGGCATACAAATTAACTATTCCTTAAAAAAGAAGCTAATGGCTCAAAATATATAAGTTACCTACAAAAAAATTATTTAGAATTCCAATACCAGTCTAAGATAACGTAATGAAACGATAAACAACTAAGTTCATTCAAATTGTAATTGTAAGCAGCCCTCTAACAAGGTGATCATAAATGCATACACATTTTTGAGTTTTCTAAGCAAATCCGACATATAAAAACCAACAACAAAATGCTAATAAGAGCAAGTGATCGATAAAGCATATTTACCAATTCCAAACAAAACAAAATATTAAATCTAGCAACCACATCGTCAACGTGAAGGCCTTCATCGAGGATGGTGCAGGTGAGTAAATCTTGTGTGTCACTTTAATTCATCTAACTCCAAGCTCAACGAAGATCAAACAAGAGAGTGCAATTATGACAAAAGTGCAGTGCCGACTTAAACTTTGGTAGAGTGCAATTTTGGTTGCTCACGCCTCCGCTGATAAGTCATAAAATTCGGCATGTGCTCTTGCGCTTGTACGCTTATCAGTATTCTTGTTTGACCTAGTTGTCTTGTCTTCTTTCACTCGCATTTTTAAATTGCGGATCAGCTATGTTGTCTCTAGCTAGGATTTTACTAGATAATCAATAATGATAACCAAACGTTAAAATGATAAAAGCAACAAAGCAAACAAAATACAGAATTAAAAGTAATAACAATGTCTGACATTTACGATTGCCTTGTTAATGGACCATTCCTGAAGAAATTTAAAACAATTAAATACGGAAACAATTATGTAGGGTACTAGATCACTATTGTATTAGATCACTTGAAATTTAATTATAACTACAAAACAAACAAATGGAGTTCTGTATACTAGCATATATATACATATATATAAATACAACATTTTTAGAATATATTGATTGAAAATATGAAATAATCTTGTCTTACTAATTCCAATGACATGGGAGCGTAATTAAAGGTAATTCATTCTTCAGAATGGGGTCTTTAGCCAAATAAATATTAAAGACCATGGTTGGGTGGGTAAAGAAGAGGGAGTGGCGATCACCATCTAAGCTCTCCCCGAATAGTTTACAACTGCGAGTGTGCAACTTTTTAGTGAATTGAGATTGAGATGGTGGAGTGATTGGCCGCTGGCCATGAACCCTAAATTGCGTAAGTTAGTGGAAATTACTGTTCCATTTGTATTAGTATCAGGAGGGACTCTATAATAAAATATTGTGTGTGTTAGCGATCATTGGCGGCAGCAACAACCCCCCCATCCCGCTAGAGCTAGGAATCAATGGGTCCCGCCCCGCTGCTTAGCTGATGCTCCAAGGGCTTGTATGGAAGCTGACAGGGATTGGATTAACCAACAGTAGGAATCCCGAAAAACAGTCTTTTGGTGCCCAACGTGGTGCATGACTAAGGTAGGTGCTCGACGTGGGGCTTGACTAAGAGACCACAGCTTTTCATACCCGCAGGTACAACTTTCTTCACAAACAAATATGTTGTGCCAAGCAAAGCTAGCCGGACATTACATAAATTTTGGCGCCCAACGTGGGGCATAAACAAGAGTTTGTTATAAAAGTTAAAGAATAAACAGGGTTTGCATTAATAATAAAATGAATCTGAAAACAGGAAATACCCTATAGAGCTTAGCGACTATTTCAGTACCTTTGTTTGTGTCCAAAACGAGATAAGCTGTATAAAAAGAAACGAATCTGGTAAAATGTGTCAAAAGTTACTTATGGAATTCTAGTATTTTTAGCGACTGTTGAAATAACTAGACCGAAGTTAAAAAATTTGTAAGCTTTTACTTGGATGTTTATTATTCATCTAAAACGAAATGTTGTAGTGAGAGTATGTATATGTTTTAAGGTGGACTTAATGCATAGCATAATAGCTCACGTCAACAGTAAGCACAGCTAATATATAAAAAAAAAGCTCCTTTGTCTTCGAATGAAATATAAGGGGGTTCTTTAAAGAGAAGTGAACAGTTGAGTATTTATTGGTATACATCTTTGGAATTCGAGTGTTTGAGATATTGAACACGCTCGACCGAGATTATCGATATTTAATTAGTATTTTACATCACAGCGATTGAGAGAACTTACTTTATTTTATGACTTTAGTTTAATTAGGATCTACACTGCTAAAATGTTTAAGTATTGGTGTTCTGCTGGAATACAGTGTATATGCCTATGTGTATCGCTGTCCGTGGAATATCAAGGCGGAAAGCTTTAGTAGCCCGTAGTGACTTAGAGAACTATGATTAGTTTCAATAGCCCAATTTAATAGATCCTCCACTCAAAGTTGTAAGCAGTAAGAATTATTTATATTTATGTCTCCCATTGTCAGAGGAAACTTTAAAATAAAAAATAAAAAAATAAAAAAATAATGCCAGTTAGACGTAGTTTCGATGGAAATCAGAATCAGCCACAGGCTGAGGCTGAAAATAATGTCTGTATTATTTGTGGTAATAGTATGGCAAATACCCAACCGTGTGTCATTACAAAGTGTGAACACACTTTTCATAAAAATTGTATTGAAACACATATTAAATCACACCATGACTGTCCCAGCTGCCTAGCGTTAGTACATGCTAAGGATTGGAAGATAGTAGTGGGAAACCATTCGCCGAATAAAGTCCCTCTTCCACCAGAACGTCCTTGCACTCGCTCACTTACACATCAGTTAC
This sequence comes from Drosophila flavopinicola, assembly GCA_035042425.1. NCBI lineage: Eukaryota > Metazoa > Arthropoda > Insecta > Diptera > Drosophilidae > Drosophila > Drosophila flavopinicola. The sequence continues at coordinate 1,098,416 of JAWNLL010000438.1, read as the reverse complement.
AAGCAGTTAATGTGCAAGCAACTGAAGACCCTGAAGGTTTGCTCATTCTAGACGAGCAATCCCATAGCACCAGCAATGGAAACATTTTACCCACTGCTAAAACTCCTTTTAGTAATAAGCAAGGAGCCAGATCGCGTATGACTCCAACAGCATATGAGAAAGCACCGCGCAGAAGAGGTAGACCTGGACAGCCTCGACCTGTAAGGCCACCTCATGCCCGACAAGACAACAGCATACAGAGAGCTGACATTGAGTCGATCGTCAAAGAGACAGTAACTCGAGCTTTAGCTGTAATGACTGGGTCAGGCATGCCAAATGCTGCACAAGGGGCAGAAATGGCAGGAGAAACTTTTATGAGTCAGAGAAGTTCAAGGTCCTCAAACTTAAATCAGGTTATAGGGGCTCATAAAATTTCCGATATGTTGCAAAAATGGGGAATCCGATTTGATGGAACTCCAGAAGGTTTGTCAGTAGAGGAATTTTTATACCGAGTAAAAACATTAGCAGTTGAAAATCTGGATGGAAATTTCGAGATTTTAAGCACAAACATTCATCAGCTTTTGGTAGGCAAGGCCAGCAGTTGGTTTTGGAGATACCATAAGCAAATTAAGGAATTCAATTGGAATGAGTTTTGTATAGCCCTTCGTGAACAATATCGTGAAAGCCGATCCGCTACGGAATTACGTGAGCAGATACGGTCCCGTAAGCAAAAAGCTGGAGAATCATTTGATTCCTTCTATGATAGTGTATGCAAGCTTATGGATAAGTTATCTATTAGTTTTGCAGAAGATGAGCTCGTCGAAATGATTCAGGGAAATTTAATTACTGAGATGAAGGATAGACTCTTATTTGAGAAAGTTTCATCTATATCTGAGTTGCGTCGTTTGGTTCAAAGACGTGAGAATTTTCTGAAAGAAGTAAGTCGTTCGCGCGTAGTAAAACCTAAGGATTCAGGATCATATCGGGTATACGCTTTGGATAAGGACCAAGCGGAAGAAAATTTAAACGAAGCAGAAGAAGACGAAATCGCGATAATAAGTCGCGTAGCCACATTGTGTTGGAATTGTGAAGCACCCGGTCATGTATGGGAAAACTGTTTGGCGGAAAGACGAGTTTTTTGTTATGGTTGTGGAGCTCCACAAATTTATAAGCCAAATTGTCATATCTGCAAGCGCAGATCGGAAAACCGGCAGGCGGGGTCATCCAATCACGGGAGGGTGCCCCAGAATTCAAACTCCCCCAAAAATTAGAAAGTAAACTTTCAGCGAACTTAAAGGGAACTGTCAAAGAGAAAAGCGACCATATAGGAAAACTTAAGTTGTTACCTTATCATGAGAGATTACGAAATTATTATGTGGTAAGAGATCGAATATTTGCGGGCCATATGAACAAAGTCCGGAGAAATACTCTACGTATTCGAAATTATTTTGGTAGGCTTAAGGATAAGAAAAAGTTAATAGTATCTACAATTTTTCAAAGTAATATTGATAGACGAAGTTACGCTAAGGTTTCGTTTATGAATTTTGTAGAATTAGGATTGCTCGACACTGGAGCAAATGTTAGTTGTCTAGGTTCAACTTTAGCTCTAGAAAAACTTTCGGAGTTACCAAATTTTAAGTCAATAAAATCTCAAGTGCGAACCGCCGATGCTAGGCCCCATCAGGTACTTGGTATTTTAAAAGTTCGTATGAAATATAAAGAAAAGGAGGAAGACATAGAATTGTACGTTATTCCGTCTATCGCTCAAAGATTAATTTTAGGTATTGATTTTTGGCGTATATTTGGATTAGCACCCGGAATCATTAGTGGTTTAGAAAACATGCATAATGAACCTTTGAGTCAAGCAGAACAATATCCTTTATCTGACCTGCAACTAAGACAGTTAGAAGCAGTTAAGGAATTGTTTCCTAGCTTCGAGAAGCAAGGATTAGGGCGTACTGGGGAAATAAAACATCACATTGATATTGCAGATGGCAGAGCCATAAAACAAAGGCACTACCCGGTGAGCCCAGCCGTTGAAAAACTAATGTACAAAGAAATTGACCGAATGATACACTTAGGTGTTATAGAACCTTCCCAAAGTGCATGGAGCTCTCCAATTCGATTAGTGGTGAAGCCCAATAAAGTCCGATTGTGCTTGGATGCACGGAAATTAAATGAAGCAACTAAAAAGGATGCATATCCGCTACAAAGCATCGATGGCATATTCGCTCGTTTACCAAAAGCTAACTTAATTTCCAAATTGGATCTCAAAGATGCATATTGGCAGATTGAGTTAACTGAGGAGGCAAAGCCTTTGACAGCTTTTACCGTCCCCGGCAAATCGCTTTACCAATTTACGGTAATGCCTTTTGGCCTTTGTAATGCTCCATCAACCATGTGTCGCCTTATGGATTCCTTAATTCCAGAAGATTTGCGTCACTGCGTGTTTGGATATTTAGATGACCTTTGTATCGTATCAGAAGATTTTGCGTCTCATATAGCTGTGTTAGTTAGAATTGCTGATCAATTTCGAAAAGCAAATCTTACGCTGAATGTCTCAAAAAGCAAGTTCTGTGTGACAAAAGTTAAATACTTAGGTTTTGTAATTGGAAATGGTGGTATCGCTACGGACCCAGATAAAATTTCTTGTATATTAAACTGGCCCACTCCCAAGAACATAAAGCAAGTTCGAGGTTTTTTAGGAGTATGTGGTTGGTATAGACGTTTTATCCAGGATTTCGCAACCATTACTTTCCCTATTACGGAAGTTCTCTCGACCAAGAAATGTTTTAAATGGTCATCTGACGCACAGGCATCGATGGAAAAGTTAAAGACACTTCTTACCACAGCCCCCGTACTTAAAAACCCGAATTTTGATAAACAATTTTTTTTACACTGCGATGCCAGCGATTTTGGCATTGGAGCCGTGCTCGTTCAGTTGTCCGAAGATAAAGAAGAAATGCCTATAGCATTTATGTCCAAGAAATTATCGAAAGCACAAAGAAACTATAGTGTTACCGAACGCGAGTGCCTGGCGGTAATTTTGGCAGTCGAAAAGTTCCGTTGTTATTTAGAAATGCAATCATTTGAAGTGGTGACCGACCATTCAAGCCTAGTATGGCTCATGAGGCAGCAAAATGTATCAGGTAGGTTAGCTCGTTGGATTTTTCGGTTACAGGCATTCAAATTCACAATTTCTCATCGAAAAGGCAAAGATCATATAGTGCCAGACGCGTTGTCCAGAATGTGTGACGATGACATTGATAGTATTGAACTAATTGGGCCTGAAATTGATTTAGAATCACCTGCGTTTACAGATCCTGAATACATCGAGTTAAAAGCTAGGATAGAGGCGAATACTGAAAAGTTTCCTGACTTACGTATTGCCGATAAATTTGTATATATTCGCACCGAACATCCATCAGGAAATGCAGCTCAAGAATCTGATAGTTGGAAATTATGGGTTCCAGAAACATTACGCAAATCAGTAATACGTCAAGCGCATGATAGTGTTGTATCAGCACACGGAGGTATGCAAAAAACGATTGAGCGTTTACGTAGACATTGTTTCTGGCCAGGGTTGTCTAAGCAAGTTCGAGAATATGTGCGAAAGTGTGAAGTGTGTAAGGAAACAAAAGCACCCAATCGAACATTACGTCCACCGATGGGTGAACAGAGCGTGTCCTGTAGACCATTCCAACGACTCTACATCGACATGCTAGGTCCGTATCCACGTAGTAAAAAGGGACATATTGGTATACTTATTGTTCTTGACCATTTTAGTCGGTATCATTGGCTCTGTCCCTTAAAAAAATTCACTACAGCAGCGATAATTGAGTTTTTGTGTCAACGTATTTTTTCAGAATATGGAGTTCCTGAGTCGATTATAAGTGACAATGGATCTCAATTCAAATCCAACGAATTTGCAGCATTATTAACAAAATTCGGCATCAAACACATGTTTACAGCTTTATATTCACCCCAAAGCAATGCGGTCGAAAGAGTAAATCGATCCTTGATTGCTGCAATACGTTCCTATCTTAGATTAGATCAAACAGAATGGGATCAGCAGTTGTGTAGTATCTCTTCGGCGTTACGCTCTTCTCTGCATCAATCGATCGGTTGTTCTCCGTATAAAGCGTTATTTGGGTTTAACATGATTAATCACGGAGATGACTACAAGTTGCTCAACAGATTATCATTGTTAGAAGAATCACCCATATTGCAGCGATCCGATCAGTTATCCTTACTAAGGCAGGACATAACGAAAAATAGTCGAACGGCGTATGAACGCAATGCGGTTCAGTACAACCTTCGGTCTAAACCTGTATCCTTTAAGGAAGGTCAAGAAGTGTTTAAACGAAATTTTCAACCAAGTAATTTTAGTCAAAACTTCAATAAGAAGCTGGGACCTCTTTTTACGAAATGTAGGGTTAAACGGAAAATGGGAAATGCATATTACAAACTAGAAACTCTGCAAGGTTATGAACTCGGAACTTATCACGCCAAGGATATAAAGAGCTAATTACCGCTAATCGTGCCTCGTGAAGCTCGTTAGATTATCGGTTGGTGTAATGGACCCATACCCTCTAAAAATTTAAGTTATTACGAAAAATTGCTATTTTTCAAATTTGGCCTTACGCGCCATCAGAACTTAGCTAAGACAACAACCCTTGCAAAAATGCAGTGGCAGCCCCCAAACTTAAAGCCTGAGTTGATTAGCGATATCGATCTAGACCGAGGTGAGTAAGCACTCTAGTTGCTTCGAGATCTTCGTCACCGAGTACTTGCGTTCTTTCTAATTGAGGTCGTCAACGAAGTCAGTACTTAAGAGCTGGTACTCCAAACGTTTAAAGTAACTTTGTGTAACCTCGTGGTTCTTCAACCAAAAAATTTAATCTTCACTTTTATAAGCCATCACGGCCAAAAAGTTGTTAAATCATAACGCAAACGGATAAAACGAACGCTAAGAATCGGCTGAGGTAAATATTTTAGAATTGCCATGTAAGTGGCATGGAAAATGGAAAAATGTGGAAATCTAATTGTTCCATATCTTTAGGCTTTTGTGCCGTCCTGGATATTCCAGGCAACCAAGATATTGCAGCTTCTTTGGCACCATTTTGAGATGCTTTCGCCGATCCAGACAAGAAAATAATATACCTGACAGACGTCATATAGCTGAGGAATGTCTCAGCTAACCAACGCAGCTTAAAAGAATAATTGTGCATGTGTGTGTAAAAGTGCAATGTGACTCAGTTGTCAAATTTAAGAAAAACAAAACCATCTAAATTGTTTTCCCAGCCAGTGTACGAAAAGCGCACGCTACCAGATCCGTATTGTTCAATGAAAGAAAACAAATAAATAAGCTGTCAAAGACCCTTAGGCTTACCCATGTGGACCTGCGTAAAAGCCTTGCACGCAGGTTACATTTGCAAAAACCAAACATTTTAAGTGACTGTAATGCAAAAACATTAACTAAAAATGAAAACAACAAATCAAGCAAGAAGACTCAGGAAAAAGCACTACAGGCATACAAATTAACTATTCCTTAAAAAAGAAGCTAATGGCTCAAAATATATAAGTTACCTACAAAAAAATTATTTAGAATTCCAATACCAGTCTAAGATAACGTAATGAAACGATAAACAACTAAGTTCATTCAAATTGTAATTGTAAGCAGCCCTCTAACAAGGTGATCATAAATGCATACACATTTTTGAGTTTTCTAAGCAAATCCGACATATAAAAACCAACAACAAAATGCTAATAAGAGCAAGTGATCGATAAAGCATATTTACCAATTCCAAACAAAACAAAATATTAAATCTAGCAACCACATCGTCAACGTGAAGGCCTTCATCGAGGATGGTGCAGGTGAGTAAATCTTGTGTGTCACTTTAATTCATCTAACTCCAAGCTCAACGAAGATCAAACAAGAGAGTGCAATTATGACAAAAGTGCAGTGCCGACTTAAACTTTGGTAGAGTGCAATTTTGGTTGCTCACGCCTCCGCTGATAAGTCATAAAATTCGGCATGTGCTCTTGCGCTTGTACGCTTATCAGTATTCTTGTTTGACCTAGTTGTCTTGTCTTCTTTCACTCGCATTTTTAAATTGCGGATCAGCTATGTTGTCTCTAGCTAGGATTTTACTAGATAATCAATAATGATAACCAAACGTTAAAATGATAAAAGCAACAAAGCAAACAAAATACAGAATTAAAAGTAATAACAATGTCTGACATTTACGATTGCCTTGTTAATGGACCATTCCTGAAGAAATTTAAAACAATTAAATACGGAAACAATTATGTAGGGTACTAGATCACTATTGTATTAGATCACTTGAAATTTAATTATAACTACAAAACAAACAAATGGAGTTCTGTATACTAGCATATATATACATATATATAAATACAACATTTTTAGAATATATTGATTGAAAATATGAAATAATCTTGTCTTACTAATTCCAATGACATGGGAGCGTAATTAAAGGTAATTCATTCTTCAGAATGGGGTCTTTAGCCAAATAAATATTAAAGACCATGGTTGGGTGGGTAAAGAAGAGGGAGTGGCGATCACCATCTAAGCTCTCCCCGAATAGTTTACAACTGCGAGTGTGCAACTTTTTAGTGAATTGAGATTGAGATGGTGGAGTGATTGGCCGCTGGCCATGAACCCTAAATTGCGTAAGTTAGTGGAAATTACTGTTCCATTTGTATTAGTATCAGGAGGGACTCTATAATAAAATATTGTGTGTGTTAGCGATCATTGGCGGCAGCAACAACCCCCCCATCCCGCTAGAGCTAGGAATCAATGGGTCCCGCCCCGCTGCTTAGCTGATGCTCCAAGGGCTTGTATGGAAGCTGACAGGGATTGGATTAACCAACAGTAGGAATCCCGAAAAACAGTCTTTTGGTGCCCAACGTGGTGCATGACTAAGGTAGGTGCTCGACGTGGGGCTTGACTAAGAGACCACAGCTTTTCATACCCGCAGGTACAACTTTCTTCACAAACAAATATGTTGTGCCAAGCAAAGCTAGCCGGACATTACACTATATTTTCATAAAGTTGCTTACAAATCCGGAATTTATTGTTATATTTTAATTTAATTTTTATTTTCGAAGTTTTAAAATATATTTTTTTAAGACTTTCGATTAAAAGTCATTAAATTACCCTTTTCTTAATGAACCTATTTATAAAAATTAGTCAAAGTCAAAGTTCATTTATTCATAAAGAATCAAATTGTTCAGGAACCTGTTTCAGGTTGTTTTAAAGTGGTTCAAAAGAGGTTAAAAATACTGAATTCGCTTTGTAATGACAACTGATTCGAAAAATTTGATACATTCATTTCCTCTTTGAATGGAATTTGAAAATAATAAATGTATTTCGGGTATAAGGCAGTCGAGCATAGGCATAGATTAAATATTGTTTGCTTGTTTTTGTGTCGGTATTGTTTTTTTGTTTTCAACTATTTATGAGCTTGAGTTGTTTGTTTAGTTTCATTATATTGCGGAAGGACTTCTGACTTGTCATAATTCAACTGCTGTCAACTAGCTGCAAATTAAACCCTTTTGAAATTTAAGTACATCAGAATGTTAATTGCATTTTGAGCGACATTCTAGTTCTAAATGTTCTCACTTAAAAAGCGATTAGTCAATTATGACACACTTCTTTGGTGCTCAATGAGAGCTGAACAATTTATGTTTGTATCAATCAGTTTTAAAGTCTTTAAGATAAGATGATACACCGTAATTCTTAAACCATAAATTGAAATATCAAACAAATGTTCTTTAAAGTAAGAAATTCGCTTGTATTTATTCGCATTTCTGCTCTTTTTATACTCTTTTCGAAGAAAATAGTATATTAAGTTTGTGCTGAAGTTTGTAACGCATAGAAGGAAGCGTCTGAAACCCCCAAAAGTTACTGCCAGTATGCTTAGAATGACAAAACAAATTGATCTAGCCATGTCCGTCTGTCTGTCTGTCTGTCTGTCTGTCTGTATGTATGCAAACTAGTCCCTCAGTTTTTGAGCTATCGCAATAAAACTTTGCACAAAGACTTATTATTTAAAGAGACAGCACATAGGTCGGAACCGGCCGGATCGGACCACTATATCTTATAGCTGCCATACAACTGCAAGTCGGTTTTGGCCATAAATCCCATGTTTTCTAAGCTATCGCCATGAAACTTTGCACAGATACATATTACTTAAACATACATCACATTAATCGGAGCCGGCCGGATCGGATCACTATATCTTAAAGCTGCCATACAACTGGAAATAAATTTGATATTTCAATTCAAATTGATATCATATGATATCAATTTTTACAGATCAAAGTGCTGCAGTTAGGAGAGTGAAAATTGTCTAAAGGTGCGAAAAGAGTATAAAATCTTCGGCACGCCGAAGATAATCCTTTCCCACTTGTTTTAGCTCAGTCTTCAAACGAAATTGTTAAAGTAAATGCTCCGGGCTTAAGCACGACTGACTGCATCGATTAACCAAACGTGAGTCTATATCCTGTGCCAAGGATCTCTACCTCTATGCACCTGGCCAAATCACCGACTAATTGCACTTTCACAACATTTTGCTGTCACAAACTTTAATTGCATTTACACATAACTTGTACAAATAAAAGTAAAACTGCAATAAGAACTTGCAGTTCAAACTGACCATTCGAGAATATTTCAATTACAAATTTGCCGAGTGGCAAATAAATTGCATGCGTAAAGGGCGAAAGGAATGCAAGGACAACAACAAGAAAAATGGCATAGCCTAAATATATATATATATATATATAGTATTTTTATGAGCATATCGAATTTGCAATAATAAATTCATAAAATATTTGTAATGTGTGTATGGGGAATGCAATAATATAAACGAGTCGAGCGATAAACCGCACTTTGAGTCCTCCATTCAAATGGCAAACAGTGCTGATGGCCCAAACAAACAGAGATAGAGACAGAGAGAGAGAGAGAGAGAGAGAGAGAGAGAGAGAGAGAGGGGGAGAGAGCAGCTGCTTGTCTTCACAGGAATCAGCTTTAATTAAAAAGTTACCTGCAAAAATGTTTAGCTATTTTGCCTGGCAGCCATTACAAATGTTTGCCAGGACGAGGCCAGGCCAAGCCAAGGCACAGGCCAGGACCGAGGACCTAGGACTCCCCGATCCCCCATAGCTAAAACTAAGCCAAACCAAACCAAACCAAAGCAACCATCGAAGCTGCCAGTCAATGGAATTTTACCGGGTTTTGCGGTGCTTGCTGAACTTTCTATTAGATTTGCTTGCACTCGATGGCCTTGCAATTGGTTTGGTTCGGTTTGAGCCAGTCCTGGATGCCAGTCCCCAGTCGCAGTGCCAGGACCCTCCTGCCGTATCCGTGTCCGTATCCCGTTTAACTTCCATAGACAGCCCGCAGCGCATTCGCTTGTGTTGTTAGTTAGCATTGGGCCAAAGGGAGCTGTTAGCCACTTCTGCTCTGCCACTTCCACTTTCACTACTTGCCACTGCTGTCACTGCTGTCCCTCCTGCCACTCCTTGCCACCTTCTGCCACATATTTCTATATCAATTTGCGTTTACATATTGCATTTTAATGAATTTTCTCGCTGCCATTTAAGTTGATTTAAGCCTTTCGGCTGCCATTCGACCCAATTCAAATTGAACGAACTCAACTAGCGACATAAAAAGGCAGCCCTTTCCCTTTGCCCCTCTCTCTCTCTCTCATTTGGCAGGACGCAGGACGCAGGATGCAGCTGTACTTACAGTTTTAAATATGGCCAAAGCAATTTCGATTGCCCACACTCGAAAGTTAAATACACATTTCACATTGATTTTTCTTTGACTAATTGTTTTTCTTGACAAAATTGCAAAAACTCTTTTGTCTCTTTTTTTCGACAGGTGAAATGTGGTAACTTAAAGTTTAGATATATATGTATATATATATGATCTTAGCATAAAGATAGAGTGACGCTATATGTAATATATATACTCAATTATTTTTTATGTGCTTGGTTTTTTTCTCCTGAATTTTCCTCAATTATTGACACACCTGATTTTTTTATAATAAAAATATAAAGAAAGAAATATAAAAATCTATAAATATAAACAAAAATATAAGCAGCTGATTATCTGATTATAAATATAATATAAATATATGTTATAGAAAATAATAAATAAATGTAAGAAACTACTGTGCTCAAATGTTTTAAATGCTCGCCAACAAATCAGCTTGAAAGGTGTTTGCAAAACGGGCTACGAAATTAGTCATTAGTGGTCCCAAAAGGTCGGACGACCTTTCCGGAGTGAAGAAGTGCGCCTCAATGCGCCATTTGTTATCCCAAATAACTGAGATACTTAATCTGAAACTCTTTGGGCTTCCGCAGTGCCTGCTGGGACACTGAATGTGGGCAGAAGACGACCCAAACTCTTTGATCTAAATGAAAAATCTTTAACTCTGTACATATTGCAGTGTGTGTATATATATATATATATATGTGTGTGTGTGTGTGAGTGTGGGTGTGGGTGTGTGTGGAATTCAATGGAAGTGAATGTCATTTGAATACAAATCGCTGCATATTTATTTGATAGTCATTGCATACTTTTTGGGGCAAAGCGGACAGCAAAATGCTTCGCAAGTGGCGTCATCCTTATCTGCGTCGCTTGTGGTTGGCTGTTATATATACCCTGTGGCCATTAAATGTGCCTACACTGGGCATGTTGAAGACAGTGGAAGGCATCTGACATTCCATCACGTATACGTAATATGTATATACATGTGAGCGGGAAGAGCAGCTGAGTCATTATAGCCATGTTTGACTGTCTGCTTATTTAAGAATGAGAGGGATTCAAGCGCCACCTGATAAATTCTTATTAATTATGTGATCTACAAGCATTGTATATAGATTTGGGACTATTAATATTAGTTTATTTAGTACTTTATTGAAACTTCAATTATAATATAATTCCAAGTTAGTTAACAATTGTGTAATATTGTTTGGAATTTGTATAGTAATTTAAAATTTGCAATGTTTTTTTCTAAATTTTGTCTTTGACAAACACAAACTAATAATATAAATATACATAAATGTACATTTGTAAATACTATAATATCAGCTACGTTATAATAGTATTAGTATTGTTTTAAGTTTATATGTAAACTGTCAAGCTGCCAGCTAGGTAGCAGAATACTTGTTAAATAAATACAAGATTTAAAAAAAAAAGAAATTTCATTGTAGATAGTCGTATACGTAATTTTTTATTTTTCATATCTATCCCGACAAACTCCATATGAACTCGTTCCCAACGCTACTGTTTTCATTATAACTGAAACATTTTAAGTTTATAAATTCGCCAATTAAGTTTATTCATCATTTTATTGCAGTATTCAGATAACTTCCCGTTTTTAGGCTCATGAACATATATAGAAAATATTGTCAAAATAAAGTGCATTATTAAAAAAAATTAATAATAAATACAAATACCTTAACTGCAATTTTCTACCTAATATATATACATACGAGTGTATATGTATATATTTCATTTACTAACCAAAACTTTCTTTTATTATTAGGATAATTTTCTATTTTTTTTATATCAATTCTAATTGGGTCATGGAACTTGTATAAATAATAAATTTCACCGAAACTTGTAAAAGTTCTAACAAATGCAGAGCTGTCTACAGGGTATCTGTCATTCTATCGCTGTCTAACATTGTTGTTGTTGTTGTTGTTGTTGCTGTTTGTTAGCTGTTTGCTTGATGTATTTCATGAATTCTTTATCTAGTCGGTTGCCAGTTGCCATTTGGCAAGTTGTGAAAGTGAAATGCGAGAGTCGCCCAGTCGACAGGACTCTAGTGTCTAGAACCAGAAAGAGCTCCGCTCTTGCCACTGTTGCCACTATTGCCACTGTTGCCACTGTTTTGCCAGTTGCCACAGTTGCCAGCTGCAACAGTGTAACATTATGACAGCTCGAACTTATTTTATGGCGTGAGCGAAATGAGCAACAGCAGCCAGGACGATGTGGATGGCGATGAGGTGGGCCAGGACGGTCAAAACAATTGTCAAGCGGAAAGTGCAACAGTGGCTGTGGCTGTGGCTGTGGCACGGGGCAAATGTAGTCAAGCGTGTTTCGGTGGCAGGCAGCGCAACGTGTGGCAGCAACTCAACTTTTGTGTCTGTGATGCAAAACACGCGAGCGTGTTTGCAAAAGCGCAAACATTGCACAGATACTGCTATTTGCAGCTGCTGATGCTGTTGCCACATGTGGCGTGTGGCATGTGGCATGCGGCATGTGGCATGCGGCACATGTGCCACATGTGGCAGCAACGCCGCCCAATGCAAATGCAGCCCAACTGCAGCTTTGGCTGAGAAGTGTCGGCGTGCAGCCGCCGCCCGATGCGGGTTAACATAAACACAGATCAATCTCAATCACACTCAGCTCATGCGTGCATGTGTGTGTGTGTGTGTGTCTGCATGTGTGTGTGTGTGTGTGTGTGTGTGTTCCGCTGTTTGCACAAATTGGTTAGATTGCATTGATGATTGAGCGCCAGCTAACTCTGTGCTCTCCTCTACATTTTGCATAATTTACTCAAATGTGTCTGGGCACACACACACACACACACACACACACACACACACACACACACACATATGTCCATATCTATATATATATATACATTTAAGTTTGTCGCTTACAATTATAGTTTAAGCAGCAGTTTGAGTTGGTTATCAACTTGAAATTGCATCTTATTTTCTATTATTAATATTCTCTTTTTGCAATACAGCCTTTTATTTTTTTATTTATTTATTTATTTATTTATTTAATTATTTATTTATTTATTTATTTATTTATTTATTTATTGTCGACTATTGACAGTCGACACAAAAGAATTTATATAAAATTATAAGACATTTAAAAGTATATTAAAAATGTACATAAAATTTAAAATATTAAATTAAACATATGAAGTTAAAATTTCGTTTAGTTCTGGGGATATCAATGCACAAAATTAAAGAATTGGTCCAACATTTGTTGCATGGATTGGAAAAAGCCCAGAAAAACCCAATTAAGCCAATAAATCAATAAAAAAAATGTTAATAGTTTGTTAATATAGAAAAGAAAACAAAAAGGTATTTTGAGATAGTATATAATATTAGGAAGTATATTATAAAAAGAAGAGATAAAAAGAGAAATGGAAGATAGAGAGCGAATAAAGACAAATAAAGGAGCGAAATAAAGATATAGTAAGAAAAGAAAAGGGAAAATAGACTAAACTATGTTGGCATATTTGATTGTTAAAGCAATTAAGGCGCCTTGTAAATCCATAATTGATTTGCTCAACGAATTTGATATTAATGCATTTATTTTCAATTATTTCGCATTTTAAGAAATGAAATAAAATGCATTTTTAGCCAAGTCAGCTGCTCTCTTTTTTGCATAATTTAGCCAATATATATATATATATATATATATATATATAAACTTTAAGTTTTGTGTATTTTCAACTGGCCCCTTGTTTTAAATTACAAATGTTTGCTTTTTAGCTGCACAACTTTTTGTGTTGCATATTTAATTGTTGAACCAATTACGGTGCCTGTGTTGCCTTGTAAGTCCATAATTGATTTTCCATAGTTGCATTTGGCTTTATTTGTTGCAGTCAACAAATGAAAAAAAACAAAATTTTTTATCTGTATTTATTTTCTTGTTTTATTTTGCATCTTTAAGAATTTATTCACGCTTTACAATATTTAATTTCTATCTACCATACATATATTTCAGATCTTAAATTCAAACAAATTTAAAAAATACCTTTTATACTTATAAAATATATTTTGTATCATTGATTGAGGCCAGGAAAAGTTTTGCAAAAACAACTTGCAAAACAATAATTTACATGTATATTTTTTGTGTTTATTTATTTATTAATTCTCGTATTTATTAAAGTTGTTTAGGCTGTAATATGATTAATGAGTCTTGACATTTAATTATTGGTATCTCTTGTAAGCCAGTAATCACATTAAATCATTATAAGATTAACGATATTAAAATATTATATATTAGTGATATTATCAATATTAATAACATGCATTTGAATAAAATGCTCTGAGTTTTACTTTCGATACGATTAAGTTTGCAAAAAGTACGAGTAAATTCTGTTTTGCGCGCAAAAGTATGCTATACTTTTTTTAGTTTCGATATTCAGTTCTGAATGTATTTTGCATTCAGCAATGCTATTTAGTTTGTAATAATCAATTAATTTGCTTGATGGACATGCGGACGCATTAAATTGCGATAATTACTAAGACAATTAGCTGCATTTTGTCTGTTGAATAAACGATGAGAGTGCGCTCAACAAAATGCCATTATTTCGATTGCTCTGCAGGATTAGCTTAGGTTTAAATGCCGATTAGTAATGCGCTGCGCATTCTGTTTGCTGACATAATTAATTGATGCAGTTGTCTTTTTTGCTTTTTTTTTAAATACATATATTATTGTATATTTACGTGACACAGAAATAGATGAGAGTAGATGAGAGAGAAGTACAACAATTGACAGGGCCAAGTTGCAGGTTAAATAATATTCAGCATATGCAATTGCAATTGCCAATTGCATTTGCTGTAATTGCCAGAATAATCGTAATTACGCGTATAAAAGGCAGACGCACACACACACATACTGTTACACACACACACACACACACACACACATGCGTATGCGTATGCAGAGTCCAGCCGGGCAGATAGTTAATTGAGCTGTAGCAGGCTTACAATTGCTCTTGTTGCTGTTATTTGTAATTGCTGTTGTCCTTTGTTGTTGTTGCTGTTCTCGTTGTTGTTGCTGTTCTTGTTGTCATTAATGCGAGTGTTGGCACTTTCGCACGCAGCAAGCCGCCCCCCGCCCCCCGCCACCCAGCACCACCCCTTTTGCGCAAAAGTTTGCTGGTAAACACATTCATAAAGCAAATATGCAGGCAGCGCAATCCAAGCAGCGCTGCCAACAACAACAATGCTGCTGCCAGCGTCGCGGTCGCTGTCGCTGTCGCTGTCGCTGCCAACACGGACATATGCTAAGCGCCAAGCGAACGAGCACACAGCAAGTGGGAAGCTCAAGCCAAAGCCAAAGCGAGCCGAGTCGCGCCGAGTCGCGACGAGCCGAAAGCCGAGAGCCGAGAGCCACTGGCGCCTTGCTATAAAAGCCGCTTGCATCAGCGCTAACGTTCAGCATTCTACGTGCGACTGGCGTGTAGAGCGCACAACTAGTACGAATACGCAGACACAGCACAGCGACCGCAGAGAGTGTGTTCAGTTTAGTGGAGCGGAGCAAAGTCCAACAGACAGTCGCGTTTTGTGAAAAGCGCGCGCAAAAGCATTGCTTGAAAACGCTTAAAACGGTAAATGCAAGAAACGCTAAAAGCGGCACAAGAGTCGCGCGCGAATTGAGCGCTGTTTACATTGCCATTATAAATCCGGCGCGAGCGCTTTTGTTTGTGTTTGTGTTGCAAAGAAAAAAGCGCAGAAAAAACAAAGACAAACTCATTTTTGTGTCTGTGTTGTCGTCGTCTTCTTTTTTTGTTTTTGTTGTTGTTGTTTGTTAGTGCAAAGTGCATAGCCGAAGAAATAACAGGCCAAAAATTGCAAACGGAAGAGGAAAACGGAAAGTGTTGCATTTCCGTGTCGCCTGCAAATTGTTGTTGCTGTTGTTGTTGCTGCTGTTGTTGTTGTTGCTGCTGGTGTTACGGTTATTGTTATTGCTGGCTGTTACCTCCGACGGTTTTTGGCCACAGTTGGCCATCTTCTGACGCTGCAGCATAAATTGGCCGCAGGTGCTGCCGACAAGTCGCCATTGGCCATTGGCCATTGGCCATAAACAAATTCTCGCCCAATATCCGCTGACCTTTAAAATGGGCCAAAATAAATTGCAAATTGCATCGTAAAATCATTTAATTGATGATTTACGACCTTTTCGTGTTATCAATATGTATAACAACGGAAATTGCGTTGCATCCACTGAGCGAACCAATTTTGCACCCACAAAATAAATTGCTTAAATTGCCAGCATTTGTTTTTTTTTTTTCAAATATTTATTTAATAACTGAAAGTTGATTGTAGTGCAAGTAAAAGTTGGTTTTCAATAGTTAACAATTGAAATATGTTACAGAAGACGATTTTGTTTAAGAATCGAATTCAATCTATAAATCTGTTCAGTTAGAGATATAGTTTTTGTAGTTTTCAAGAATACTATATTGCTTTACTATAAATATTGTAGTATGTTTGAAAATATTTTTTCAAAATTTTTAAAAACTCTTTTATATATATTTTTTTATACGCCTGTATATTTTTATATATAGCTTTTAGGGGCTTGAAAAATACTGTTAAACTTTCCAGACATATTTAAAAATGCTTTGAAACAAATAGGATTTATAAAAAATAGTCCGGTATTTTTTTTTTTGGCTTAAACCAATTAATTGAAGATTGAAATTTACATATAAAAAAATTTTGATCAATCTATTTATGATCTTCTCGCATAATGTTGTGATAACTGATTTTTTGTACGAATTTGATGTAAAGTTAAAGTAGACAAAGTTTAAATCATATTGATATGATACTTGGATACTCCCATACATAAATTTTCTTTCAATTTTTTTCTCAATCAATTTATAATCTGGAAAAAAATCTGTCAATTTCAAAACAAAAAATATTAAAACTATTTTTGTTGGTAGGAAGTGATTAATTTTTGTTCAAAAATATAAGGACTTTAAATTGTTTTTCAATTTTCTTTGTAAAAAATATTGTTTGTTGATGTTATCAAGTTGCAGAATTCTTTTGGATATATAATTGAATTATTAATGTACAGCATATTTTCAAAGAATTTCTTTGCAATAGTTCTTAAATAAATACAGTCTCCTTCACACTTTAACTATATAATTATAAATACTTAGCGAAACAGTTTTCTTTTGCATTTTGTTGTGTGAAAACCGCAATTGAATTGAAGTCGTTTTTTTTTTAAGCCAGTCAACATTGAGTCGCATTATTGCACAATGTCTGAATCAGCAATTTTCACAAGGAAAATCCGGCATTTTGCTGGCAGTGAAACGCGAACGTGCGATATCAAAATGGAAATTGCATTCTCAGCCAACACGCACAGAAAGTTGGCAAGTTTTGCTTAAAATTTAAGTACTTTCAAAAGTATTTCGTTTAGCGGCGTCTCAGACACAAAAGTTGGCCCAAAAAAGCGTCAGAAATTGCATTTTAATTTGCTTTCAATTTCGTTCACTGTCCGCGTCAAAACCAAAACCAAAACCGAAACCGAAAAAAACTGCAACCAGATGGTGCAAATATTATTTAAGAGGTGGTTATACATTTAAAAGTCGATCCAAAGCCAAAGCCAAAGCGAAAGTAGAAATAAAAGTAAAACTTGTTTCGACTACAACTTGTTGATAGTCAATTCGAGCAAAATGCCACTCGATAAGTAGATTGGAATTGCCAGGATTAAGTGCGCTTGATCCTGTAAATTTTATTGCAAATGTTTCAGCTCAAAGAGTTAACGCAAATTGAAAGCCACTTTAATCAATTGCATATGGAAACATTTCCATTTAACAGTTATGCTAGTTACAGTGGTCAGTGGCTAGAAGGGATTCTGACCCGAAAACACTTAAGGTTTCTGCAAGTGGTGCTTTAAAGATCTACAAACAAAAGACAATCATTAATTTTCTGTTAAAAATAGTAATAATAATTCCATGAATTATTTCTAAAAAATTTATTCAACTAACCAAAAATTAGTTTTTAAAAATTCCAGTTTTAGATACCCTGAAAATTTAAATTTCTAGAGAAATCTTGTTTTCGAATGACCAATGTCCTTCGATTTTTTATAGTCCTACTTCTCTATACATGACAAAATTACACAATTTAAGATTGGGATATACTATAATTGAAACTTTAGACCTATTTGTATTACTCAAAAATTGAAAATAATAAAACTATTGTTTTAGGACATAGATTTTAATTCATATTTGATTATTTAAATCACCAGTGCTACAAGGCACATATATTAATACTATTATTTTCGTAATGAAAGAAATTGTTTGATAATATTAATTTTAATTTTTGTTTTTATCGCCCGATTGAATTTTGTTTACTATTTTTTTATCAGTATTTCTTTTTTAAAGATATTTTAGGAGTTGTAGATTAGAAAACGAAACGACACTTGTATTGCAGTAAAAATCAAATTTGCTGAGAGCTGCACTTAGCGAGCGAGCACTGTACCTAGCTACAATCATTTATAGCTGCATTTGATTTGCTTTTGGGTGCCATCATACAGTCAAATGCACCGCAGAATCGACTGACAGCCAATGTCAATGGATGCCCAGTCAGCGACAGAAACACACACAAACAGAGAGAGGGACAGATATGGAGAGAGAGAGAGAGAGAGAGAGAGAGAGAGAGAGAGAGTGAGCGAGGGAGCTAGGTGCGACAGAGACAAGAAGAGGCGATGGATGATGCAGCGAGCGGTTTGGCCATAAAAATGAGTTTTGGGTACGGGCGTACACGTACAAAGCTGTGGCACGTTGAAAACTTTTTAAATAAGTTAAAGATACTGTGCCAAAAAAAGCGAGTTAAAAGCCACGGAATAAGGAACAAGTCGTAAAATTGCGGGCGCTGCAAACTGTGCTACACAAATTGCGCATGTTGCCAATTGGGCGCAATAAAAACACCCAACACACACACACACACACATTGAATGTGACTAACTTTAAGCTTTTGCTTTTTATATAAAATCTAACAATCAATAATGCAATAACATCGACAGCAATAACAACAGAGCGAGAGAGCGATTGCGATAGCGCTTTAAACCGATAAACGATAAGCAGTTTGGCGATTGTCAGAAATGTCGCTGCAGCCAAGCACCCAACCGGGCAAATGCCCAACGGATGCCGGAAAGAGACAGCATCAACCGGATGAGAAGCAGCAGCAGCAGCAAAAGGAACAGCAAAGGAAGCGGCAGTCCAAGCAGCTGCTGCCCGTTATGCTAATGCTGCTTTTGCTAACGCTGCTCACGCGACCGCTGAGCGCCTACTCAAATCGTAAGTACAAAGCAAAGACAAAATCAAATGGAGAGAGAAAATGAGAGAGAGAGAGAGAGAGACGAAGAGAGAGCGCTTGAGCTTTGAGTGATCGTAGGCAAGTTGAATTCATGGTGCAATCATACAATGTGAACTGTTATGGTGAATTCTCTGTTATGGCGAATTCATGCTGCAATCATACAAGGTGAACTGTTATGGTGAATTCTCTGTTATGGTGAATTCATGCTGCAATCTTACAAGGTGAACTGTTGTGGTGAATTCTCTGTTATGGCGAATTCATGGTGGAATTATACAAGGTGATTTAATCAGCTCTGTTACGGTGCATAATCATAAGAACGTATGATTGCGAAAGATATATTAGTGCAATTCAGTGTGGAATATGCTTTGCCAGGCTATAGTTAACTGTAATTGAACTTGTATATATTTATTTTCTTCAATTCAAACAAATATTGTGTGTGCATACAAATTAAAATGCAACAATTAAGTAAAAAAGCTTATGCATCGATACTAAAACGTTTTACCATATTTTTTTTTTCTCCATATTTAAAAGACTTTTTAACGTCAGACTTTGAATAATCACTTGTATTTTCGGCTGAGCTTAACATTAATATTTTTTTTATATAAAGTACGCAAAGCTTTTCAAAAATGTTCATCATTTTGAGCAAAAATTATCCAATCTACTAACGAATTATAAAATATATATTGGTTATTTTCCAATTGTAATTTTAATTTGAGATTCGCTCTCAATCTTTCTTAAACTTGCAGTATTACAAATAAGTTGGAAAATTATTTAATAGGTAATTAACAGTTAATATTTTTTGTTACAAACAATATCGCAAAATAACGATAGTAAAAAAATGTTCAATTCAAGTAAATTAGCTTATTGTTAAATCCTTTTGAATGAAATAGCTACTTTTTTTTGCTAAATTCTGTTTTTTTTTAAGTGACAACTGTTTGTTTTTTAATTTGCGAGCATTTACTGATCTTAAAGCCTAAAAGCAGTGAGTTTGGAGCTCACTGTAGAATGCAATTCCTTCACTCTCGCTCCCTCTCACTTTTTCCTCTCTCTGCCTCTCTCTCTCTGTATCTGCCTGTAGTTGCTATGCTTGTCGATATCTTGTATTTCAGTGTGTTTATAGCGGCTGCTACTTTATGGCGGCTGCAGAAAAGTAACGCATACAATCTTATATGCAAAAGCATGCGTATGGCATTAAGTTATCACAAGGCGAATGGCAAATGTTGAGAAGGACGAGCAAACGCTTTCGTTCCGCAGCTCCAGCTGAGCGAATGTGTGTGTGTGTGTGTGTGTGGGTATTCTTATGCTTGTGACAAGTTTGTTTGCTTGTATCTTTCGTTTTTTACAAGCATTCGAAGCCCACACACCCGCACCCGCACCCGCACATCTCCACAAGACACGGACACAGACTGAAGGAGCTGTGCGACAGCTTCCTTAGCAAGTTCAAAGTAGTTGGCTCCGGGTTGGCCAATGACAACGAGCCTCGACTCGACTCAACTCGACTCGACTCGACGGTTTGCCAACAAGACGCGTATTAAAAATCAATAGAACCTACAAATGTATCCTTCCTTGGGCCAAAAGTGTGCAACAAAAAAAACAACCAAACCATTTTGTGGCGCCGTCGCGGCCAGGTGTGTTCAGTGTCTAAGTGTGTGTGCTGTGTGTGCTTCCTGACATTGATCGATAACGATGCATTTGTGCGATTGTGAGTGAAATAGCGCTTAGTCGTGTAAAAATGTGCAATGAACGTTTCTTGACGCAAGTGCAGCCAAATCGATGGCTATCGTTATCGATAACACGCGATATAAAAACCAGTAACCAACATAAGTTTCAAGTGTAGTTGTAAGCTACATGTAATTACGATATGTTATCGATAAATACATTTGGATTTTAGCTTATTGGAATTTTAGGACATGACAAATCGATGGCTATTGTTATCGATAAGTAGCTACACACGCGATATAAAAACCATTAACCAGTATAAGCTTCAAGTGTAGTTGTAAGCTACATGTAATTGCGATATGTTATCGACAAATACATTTGGCTTTTTGTTTATTGGAACTTTATGACAAATTGGAAACTTTTGATTAGTTACAATTAGATTGTTACTTATTTAATCATTATGCCTACAGGCATAACTATTTGATGAAGTATTTATGAAATCGATTTGTTATCGATAACCACATTTGGCTTTTAATTAATAGGAATTTCGTGTGCGCGCACAAAAGTATGCAACAGGTGCTGAAATCTGCCTTTAATAAGCCATCAAATTGGAATGCAAAACATATTCGTTGTTGACTGACTGACTCTAAATCACATAAGCTTTATTTGCTTTATGCATATATTTATGTGCAATGAAACTGCTCATAAATTCAGCGTCCAAATGCAAATCGAATGAATATATATATGCTACATGTATATATGTACATGTATATATATGTTTTTACACAAATATGCGTTTTGGCCGCTATAACATTTAATAGTGTCGATGGCTTCAATATGCCCAATGCCCACTAGTTGAGAGCGTCTGATTAGTGTCGGCCAAAGCCTCACGCTAGTATTTGTCATGCCCGCAAAGTGCTCCATAAACACAATAACATGGCCGGGACACGCCCCCTTCTCCTTCGCCTTCTACTTCCCCCCACCCCCAACCCCACTTAAGCAACTAAAACAAAATCACAGACTCTTCTTCAGTGTGGCTTTTACTTTAGCTTTGCCTTTGCCCGTGCCAGTTTCAGTTCCATTTTATACGACTGCTTTAGTTGTTTTTCATACCCTAGATATACATGCATCAAATGGGCGGTGAGGGTGTCATAAACTTGAACTAATGTGCGTAGATTCCACTCCATAAAGTACATATCGTCAATGTGTACTCATATTGTTGGTCAGCATTAACAATCGACTTGATGGACTTAAGTAGTTTGCTCTTGTAGTAAAGAAAAGAGTTTAAAATAAGAAAATTATTGCTCATTTTCCTACTCTATAATTTTGATAGTCGATAGCATTGTTGATAACTTTTTAACAGACTTCTTAAATGCTCAGTTTTAAATAGGAAAATAAATTTAAATAAATTTAATTTGATCAATTTGATAACAATTCTTATTTTGAAATGTACTGAAAAGATACATCTTGTATTAAACTGTTCTTTTATAAATTCATTGGGTTCCACACATTTTAAATATGCTAGCAATTGAGTGTTTTCTCAGTTATCAATATATGTATATTATTTGCTTTTATTCAGAGCAAAAGAAGCATTTCTGGCAATTTTGTAGCAATAACTTAACTAAAAATGTTGAAAAAAAACAGTAGCATGAATAATCGATGTTCTCAATCGATAACTCCATCGATAGTTTTTTAACACTAAAAAGTCTTATGTTTCATCGTTCAAACTAAAATATTTTGAATTCAATGCATAAATGTTATCAAATAAGTATTATATAAAGACCGACAGGCATAAATTTTATATAAATGTTGCTATCGATAATATCGATATTTATCGCGTTCACTTTTAATTGCAAGCATTTGGTATAATCTAAAGCTGTAAGTGCCCTGTCTTAGGGTATTATCTAGTCGAGCATTATGCATTCAAGGCACTCGAGCTGTTCTTGTGTTTTATTGACTTGTTTGCCAGCGTTGCTTCTTGTTGTCTGCGATTTCTCGCTGTGTGCATCGTCGATTGCCCTGGCTTAACTTGGCTTTGTTTTTTCTGCCTGCCAACATTCACTCACCCCCCCACCCTTCCCTGCCATACATCAACCCCCTGTCTATCTGTCTAGCTGTGTGTGTGTGTGTGTGTGTTTGCTTTGGGTAGCTGTTTAATGGTCGGGGCCATATTGTGCCGAACAATTCAATTTATTTAATCCAGTCGCTGGCCATGCTAATATACCTTGCACATCGATGTAAATATGCAGATATACATATTTCGATATTTGTATACTATATATATATAGTATTTCCAAGAATTTGCTCAGAAATTTGAGACAGGCCATTAATTTTAAGTGCTGCAAATTTTTCCCAAATTAAATGCTCAAATAAAAAGTAACAAGGTTCTTTATTCGCCTTGAATTTAAATTGAACTCAAACTATGGTGCATAAAATAATTAAAACTGAATTTTCCATAATGAAATGGTACTACCAGGAATTATAGCTAAAGTAGAACATTGTATAATTGCAATGTCTACTTGGAAGAACATATTTATACTCTTTTCGAAGAAAATAGTATATTAAGTTTGTCCTGAAGTTTGTAACGCATAGAAGGAAGCGTCTGAGACCCCCAAAAGTTACTGCCAATATGCTTATAAAAACAAAACAAATTGATCTAGCCATGTCCGTCTGTCTGTCTGTCTGTCTGTCTGTCTGTCTGTCTGTCTGTCTGTCTGTCTGTCTGTCTGTATGTATGCAAACTAGTCCCTCAGTTTTTGAGCTATCGCGATGCAACTTTGCACAGACACTTATTATTCAAGGGGACAGCACATTGGTCGGAGCCGGCCGGATCGGACCACTATATCTTATAGCTGCCATACACCTCAAAGTCGGTTTTGGCCATAAATCCGATGTTTTCAAAGCAATTGCCTTAAATTTCCTTGTACACTTGAACATCCATATAACTCATCGATGGGTAAAATCGCAAATCGATTGAGTCATAAACAGCGAAGATATGCGTCATTAAATATTTTGAAAAAACAGGTGCATATGAGCAAACAAAGTCAAGCGCAAGAAAGCTTTTGATAGTCTGAGCAAACAAAGTCAAGCGCAAGAAAGCTTTTGATAGTCTGCTCTTCAAGGTATTTTGCCACCGATCATCAAAACGGTTTGTGGCGTATGGCGTAAAGAGCCGCGCTAACGAACGCATGTTTCGCAAGTTAAAGTTCGAGCCTCGGCGGCGACTGATTGTTAATTTAATACTTTTTCTTTTTCTTCCTTCCAAATATATAACTGTAATCAAATTAATTTGCTTCCAATAGCTTAGAACAAAAACAATGCCACGCGAAAAAACAAATGCTGACAAACGCGAGTTGCAGGTTGCAGGAAAACAAAAGAAGGAAATTTGTAACAGTCGGCTCTTCAAGCAATTTTGTCAGCGATCATCAAAACGGCTTGTGGCGTAGTGGGTAAAGTTGCGAACTGGTGAGCGAGAGGTCCTGGGTTCGAAACCAGCGGCGACTGGTCATTTATTTTCATTTTTTCTTATTCTTCTTTTCAAATATATAATAACTGTAATCAAATTCATTTGCTTTCAATGGCTTAGAACAAAAACAATGCCACGCGAAAAAACAAAAGCTCAGTATAAATCGAGTTTGTTAGCGATTCTTAAAACTGCTTGGTGTAAGCAGTACAAAGCAAAACAAGAAAGCTTTTGACAGTCTGCTCTTCAAGGGATTTTGTCAGCGATCATCAAAACGGCTTGTGGCGTAGTGGGTAAAGTTGCGAACTGGTGAGCGAGAGGACCGGGTTCGAAACCAGCGGCGACTGGTCATTTATTTTCATTTTTTCTTATTCTTCTTTTCAAATATATAATAGCTGTAGTCAAATTCATTTATTTTCAATTTCCTAAATTGTTTCTAATTTTTTTTTCATACATAAAGTAGCTTTAATAGAATAATTCAAAAGAAAAATTTAAATTCATTGGCAAAACCAATGACACGCGAAAAAAAATATGGATCTCAAATTCTGAATATAAGCTCTCGTATGTTCAGATTAAGTTTTATGACAATTCAATTTCCGACAGCGGCCTTGAAAGGTATAAGAGCAACAGGCACAAAATTTGGTATGTATATTGTAGTATACATATGTAATGTAGTTTTGACTTTTTGGAAAAACTGAAACTTGTATATTGTTCAATTCGGTAGCACTTATGAATGCTAAGGGACGCGTCCACGAGCTGCGGATAGTGAAACGTCCCTGTTTACATGAATACCTTTATATATTTTATTTTATATGTAGGGGTATATGTATGCGACATTAATATCTGCGAATTAAATAAGCAGTCACGGAAAAATAGTAAAAATTGCTTTAAGGTTCGAAAAGAGTATTTAATCTTCGGCACGCCGAAGATAATCCTTCTCCACTTGTTTTATTTATTTAAGACCAACTGAAAGAAACTGTTGCATAATCTGTTTATTATCTTCTTTTTTTTTGCTGAGAAATAAATAATTTTCAGAACAACAATATTTCATCAGAATTTAGCATTTAATCAATTTAATTGTAGGTGGTATATTTTGTATCACATTGCATTGTTTTTCCATAGGTTTTAAATATATATTATAGAATATATTATTAAAATGTATTATTTTTATAATTCTTTTTTAGATATGATAGATTTGACTTTTAGTTTTGCGATTTATATGCAAATTAGAAATATCTGTGTAAATAAAAAGTTCTCTATATTTTAGTGCCTTATACAGTAGAAGATTATTATATATAGTATAATATTGTAGTATGTATAATTATAATTATTTATTATTTTTATAATTTTTTTTTAGATATGATAGATTTGACTTTTAGATTTGCGCATTATATGCAAAATAAAAATTGCTGTGTAAATGAAACGTTCTCCATATTTTAGCAACTATTATATAGTAGAAGACTATTATATAGTACATACCTTAACTATATGTTTAATTATAATTATTTATTATTATTATAATTTTTTTTTAGGTCTGATATATTTGACTTTTAGATTTGCGATTTATATGCAAATTAGAAATAGCTGTGTAAATGAAACGTTCTCCATATTCTAGCGACTTATACAGTAAAAGACTATTATATATAGTACATACCTTTACTGTTAGTATAATTATAAATATTTATTATTTTAATAAATTGTTCTACACACAAATATTAAGATTTTTGAATATGCGAACTATTTGAATATATTCGAATTGGCTGTGAGAACGAAACGTTCTCTACTACATTAGGGTATTATGTACAGTATATACTGCTATATAGTGACCCAATATTTGGGTCCCATTTGGCACTGGGCTACCCCATATTGACCCTGGGCAGCTGGCAGCATTCAGTCGATTTTCGCCAAACGCTTTTTCCATACACATTACACGCTCTCGCATTTAGCGCCCTAAACAGCCACGCCCACCTGCGCCACCTGCTCACCTGGTGCTATAAAGCTGTAGTCGTTGCCGTTGCCGTTGTCGTTTGCCTGTGTTTATTTAATTCGCGTAAATTTTTATTAATTTTAATTGAAAGCTTTACGAGCGCGTTTAGCAGGCGAGTTTTGTGCCCAAGAGGCGCCGCTGCGCCTTTGTTTATGCTTTAGTTTTGTGCTGTGTTGTGTTGCGCCGTATTGTTGTTGTTTCGCTTACTGTGTGTGCCCAGCTGCAGTTTTTGCGCTGCATGCCCCCTGCCCCGCCCCCTGGCCTGAGTGCCCCCCTCTTGCCACACTTGTTGTTGTTGTTGTTTGCAAAGTGTTTTTGTTGGGACAGACGCTAAGCTGGCTTGGCGCAAATCCCCGTTAAAGTTCGTTGCCACCAACCTTAAGAGGGTAGTTGTTAGGGGGATTGGGGGTGGGATTGGGGCTTGGGGCTTGGGAGTCCAGCAAGTAGTACGCCCCCAACCCAAATGACAGCTGAGACTGTTGCTCAACTTGCTGCCAAGATTTGCGCTTGATTAAACTGCTTTCTATGCACCACAATTGAGTTGTAACAAATTTTTGTTGCCTCCAATTTCATTTGACTACGTTTCAAATCATGAAATTTAAAAAAAAATTATATAAATACATAAATTTATGCCATTAGAGTTGATTTAGAGTGATTTATTAATCATGTGCCTGAAACGTGATTTAAAATTGTTTTCATATTGAAAATTGGTAAACTTAAAGCAAAGTTCTGGCAATGAAAAAATGTTTTTTTTTTGGGTAGTATAGACTGAAAATTATATTTCCAAATATAAAATCCATACATATATATATATATATATATATATATTCAGTTTTCACAATATTATTGTTATTTTACATCATTGCAGTGATAGTTTTGACCAAAATAAATGCAGTTTTATTCTAGTACATAAATTTAGCACAAAAACACATTTCGCATGAAAATCCGACAAAGTTATGGCTGTTGAATTAT
Source organism: Drosophila flavopinicola (assembly GCA_035042425.1). Lineage (NCBI taxonomy): Eukaryota > Metazoa > Arthropoda > Insecta > Diptera > Drosophilidae > Drosophila > Drosophila flavopinicola. Next base: position 1,071,246 of record JAWNLL010000438.1, on the reverse strand, counting down.
TAATAATAGCATTTTGTCTTGCTGTGAAAATTGTGCTCATTTTTGGCATATATGTTGACAAAATAGGTTTATGACGGAGGTTCCTAAAGGGTATTCTAATTTTGATGTGAAGTGTGTAACGCATTGAAGATGACATCTGTATATATATATTCTTGATCAGCATCAATACCCGAGTTAATATTGTCAAATTCGTCTGTCCGTTTTTCTATCTTGCACCGCTCATAGATTAGACCAATATATCATATAGCAGCCATAGGAATTATCGGTTACAAAGCACACAAATTTCTTATATATTTTTTTACATTTTCTAAGATATTTGTTAAAGTAAAATTATCTATGATATACAGACTAATATTTTGGCAAAATATTATCAATATCATACTGAGATGTGGTTTAGAAGGGTATATAATCTGTCGAATATAACCGCTCCTTATTGTTTTTACATTTATTTTAAATTTCGCCAACTTTTGTTCATGCAAAACAAGCTTAAAATTGTATTTTCTCAAATTAATAATGCTTCCTTAATATTGAAAGACGAAAATTGTATTTAAATTTAAAGTTTGTAAAGAGCTTTCACAACTTGGAAGCGTTTTTGTTTCGCTTTATGGTTATTGCATGACTTTGTTGTTAGCTAAAACTTTCATGTTTTTACTGCGCTTTAACGGTTGTTATTTTGTTTCAATTCCACCGTTCCAACAGCTGTTCACTAAACATTTATCTTCGGTTTCAGCTTCAGCTGCAGAAAGTGACGCTAAATTCGTGTAGTAGTATTTTATGTGACATGGCTTATCAAGCGCTGACCTTTTTATGTTTATTTAACGGCTGTAAATAAAGGTATGGGCAGTGACTAATGTAACGCAAGCATAATGGCAAATGATTTTCAAAAAAATACACACACACACACACACACACACACACACACTCTCACTAAGAGACACCAAAAACTTGCCCGCATTCTCAATGGAGAAGAGGAGAGGAGAGGAGCGGGCGGGAGGGAGGAGGGATTGAGGTGGGGGGCAGGAGTGAAGGGAAATGGCAGCCCGCAGCGACTTTTAAAGTTATTGCCGTTCTTATCGCTCGCATCGACTGTGTTTGCCTGTCAAAGCCAAATCCCTTGACAGTGGCCCCAACGAAGAAAGAATGTTCATGGCAGCGATTCGATGGATGGGGATAGGGAACTGAGCTCCGCTCAACTTCACGTGACATCGGTAAATGCTGTCTAATAATCGCAGTCCATAATCTTTGGGGACGCTCCCTCCTGCCCCAGAAAGTATGCAAAAGTATTTTATTCAGCGGCTGCAATCAGCCGACAATCAAGCGAATTACCACACACAAAATGAGCCACAGCATTTTTGGCTAATGAGGCCTGTTCTGGATGGGCCGGGCCGACCATCAATAGGCCAGCAAATAGACCGACCACCCACTTAGCTAATACATACAAATCTATTTGTTTAAGTATGTGTGCTCGATGTGTGAATGTGCTCAACACGAAGCACAATGGTGCAAACTGATACTTTTGCTGGCACAAATGTATTTGTGATTAAATTATTATGGATATTATTGATTATATATATTCAAGTGGTACTCACATGACAGTTCATTAAGTTTTATATATATAATCCTAAATACATATATTTAAAGCTTAAAATTTAGTTGTTTGCACAAATAATGTCTTGATAGTTGTTATTTGTGAATACATTGATGTATTCTATGTATAAATTGCAGTATAAAAACATAAATTATGCTAGCAATTAATCAACTAATTGAGCCTTGAGTTGAGCAACTAAATTATGCAAAAAATGTGCTCAAATCATGATTTAACTATTTTATAAATAGTTCACTGAATGTCTCATTTCAAATTATTGAAAGTTTTTGCTGATTTGCTGTTTTTTATATTCCACATCTAGTTAAATAAACATGAAAGTTATTCAAAATCATATTTTTCTTAGTAAATTTAATGTAGTGATGTGATTATTAAATATTTAAAATTTTGATTACTTATAAATATTACCTATTTTTAATGTTAATTCTATTATTATCTGGTAACAGTCTTAGAAATTCCTAACTAACAATATATGTGAGATTTTGCTGGTATCAACTTAATTTATTTTTTATTTTTATTTATACAAATATTTGCATATAAATTCTACAATTCCGGAAATGTCATTTGAATAAATGTAAACGAAAAATTAAATACCATATTTCTTATACAAATCTTGCAGTTTTGTAGCTAAAAATAAAGTCAAAATTTTGCTAATTTTTGTTTGGAAGTGGATGTGCTGCCAATAATAAATACAAATTGATACATACATTATTTGGCATATATTTTACATATCGCAAACTTTTGCTACTCAAAACAAATGCATCAAAAATTTAACTGCGAATTTTTCGTAAGATAGGAACTAGCACAAATTTATGCCTGACAATGTGTCAAATTGGCCCAGTGTGCCAAGTGAAAAGTTCACTGAATAAATAATAAACTTAAACATGTGTCCGTGCAGGAAAACTTGACAACATTTCTTCTTGTTGTTGCTGTTGTTGTTGTTGTTTTTCATATACTTACATTTGGGTTAAAGTTTGTGGATCTCGTGTCGACAGAGTCATTTTGATTTAGTTGAACGTGTTCGGAGCACTTCGTGTCCCAGTTGCAAAGTTGCAAGAGCTGAACGTGAGAGTGAGAGAGCTTCTCACTTGCTGGCTTCTGGCTTCTGGCTTCTCACTCCTAGCTTCTCACTTCTCACTGCTGTGTTGCTGATGTGCATGTGGAACGTGGCGCCCCAATAGAGGCCAATAATGTCCATTTTGCGACGTTTGCCAATTTCGAGTCGATTTATTTAGTGGAAACCAATAAATAACCAATGATGTACGAGACTGTTGCTATATGTATGTATGTATGTGAGTCTAAATACTCGCAGCTCGCTCGCCACCTTGTTTTATACACATACATACTTTAAATATATTTACTTATATATATCTATATATATATATATATATATATAGCTATCGTACTTTATCCTTCATACACTTTCAGCTGCGGCATTCACGTTCTCGCTTGGGATTCCCCAGAGTGCAGCCTGCAGCCTTTCCATTCCCATTCCCATTCCTTTTCCTATTCCTATTCCTCTAACAATTCTATTTCATTCCATGCCATTTCATTTTTATTCCATTCCATTCCGTTGTATTCGTTTTGTGCGTTTTAGCACACTTACTGTGGGTATTCTAATTCTGATAAGCATTTGGTAACGCATACAAACGAAAAACAATTTCATTTTCATCAATTTAGCTGGATTGAGAGAACTTGAGACAGACGTTTCTGTTTTGTTTTATACAGACATATCTTAACTTATAATAGATCAGATTAAATTACTTTAACTAAATGGGAAATCTGTCTGACATTTTTTGAATTTTAAAAAATTTCTTTATTAATTGTTCAATTTAACTTAGATTATTATATTGTCTATTGCCCAACATTTCAAAAGTGAGTTTTTGTTTGGTACATACTTTTTTTCTAAGCTATTTATTTAAGTGTATTACATACTTTGTAGAAATAAAAACCTATTTATAACTGAGTAACTCTATTTGAACTCTTCGGTCATTTGTAAGCCTATCGGATTTTATAGATTTTTGCATTATTTTTAGCATTTTTAGCAGTAAAAACTAGAGTGAGATCTTTAATTTGGAAATATTTTATACTTAAAATCTTAAAGCTGTCGGCAAAAGTTAAGTTAATAATCTTAACTTTTTATTGTATATATGATTATGGCCATTGAATATTTTTTAATGTTTCACTTTAAAGCTGTTAATGATTTTAGATTCGTGTGGTTTAAATTAAAAATTTCAGTCAAAATTGTTTTTAGCATTTATGACATTTATTTAAAAACCTATTGCAGCAAATTTTAAACTGTTCATATTCGTTTTGTTTTGAAATTTTAACAATTTTGATTGATATTATGTAAATATTTCATATATTTCATATATTTTATTGTGTATTTGGTAATATTCGACAATTTGTGATTGCTTGCTGTAAAAACTTGATTGCTTTCACATTTTCAGATTTAAGTAGGATATTTAAGCGTCGTTAAACTGCAGTTTTGTCATTTGTTATCTTTTTGTGTTTTATTTTATTTTATTTGATTTTTTTGGCTGTTGGAGACAAGCGCGTTCGTTTGCTACACAATTTAACACTTTGCTTGCTGCTCTGGGGTATTCCAAAATAAGCCAAGCCAATTTCAATTTCAGCTGTAATACCTGCACCCCCAAACATTCCAGTCCCAAACCCATCTAACAGTATTGCAAGCTGCATTCGTTGTCTCTGTACGCGTGTGTGTGCGTGTGTGTGTGTGTGTGTGTGTGTGTGTGTGTGCTAAGGATTTTCGTTTGGCAAGATGGCGTCATTCAACGCATTTCCGTTAACATTACATGCTCATTTCCGCTTCGTGTGGCTTTATTAAGCGCCAGTCACTTTTTACCACCCACACACTAGCACACACTCGCACACACACACACACACACTCACACACACTCGCACACACGTGTGTGTGTGTGAACATGAGGCGTGGCTGTCACTTAAAGTGCGCTGAAGCAAATGCTGTCCAAAAAGATTTCTCTTTGAATTTTACTTTGTGCCGCTGCTGCAAATCGATGAGAAGCGTCCGTGTCAGTTCTTGCCTCTTTTTTCTTTTTAGGGGCGTGGCAGCTTAGTAGTTGGCTTAGGCGGGCGCTTCGGGAGACCACTTAACTGGGACAGCCAGGTGACACATTTTGGTTGCATTTCTCGGATTGTCGATTTGTTTAATGTGCCAGTCAACTTATATATCAGGCGTGTCAACTTATATGCACAATTATTGTATACACTGGTCACACTGGCAACTTATGTCAGCTTTGTGGCAGCTTATTATGACAGCCAGCATCCGACATTAAACACACGTGCATTTTCTTATCGGACTTATGCCAAAGTTCATGTAACAATTTCGTTTGCCTGTCAATGAGATGTAAAAAGTATATGTGTGTGTCTGCCATTAGGTTGGCAACACAGCTGCGACAGCGTTGGCAACGCGCGGCGGGAAATTGTTCAATTTATTGAGATTCTATCAGCTTGACAAAAAAAGTTATCAGGTTTGGTTGTCGGGCCAGCTTTAAAAGCTTAAAGAGAACTCACAAGTGCACACTTAAAGCAACATTTATCCAGCATGCTTGCAGACGAGTGTGATCGACTTGCAGATACTCTGTATGCTCTAATATAGATTACAAATTACTAAATAGCTAAAAAATAAAACAAGACCACAAGACCACTGTATCACAAGTATAGTTTTTGACACATCGAAATTTTTCAGCATATTAATATTATTTTTTATGGTTATATAGTTATAGGTTTTTACTTATGAACCATAAAAATTGATGAATTTGATGGCTAGAATTTATAAGTAGCTTAATGAAGTAGATTTTTATTTATTTCGAGCTGGGCGACAATAATCAAAGATTTGCAAAAATACAATAAATAAATAAGCAAAACAGTAGCTACATACCAAATTTAGTAGCCCCAACTCTTATAGTTGATAGAAAAAGAATATAGCACTAACAATCGATTGTCAAACGATAACAAAATAGCGATATGGTGGAAATTTGAGCGATAGCTTCTGAAAAGATCACTAAGCATTTAGAAACCAATTGTAGTACTAATGTGAGATGCCGTAAGCTTTTCAGCTCTATATATACACTGCCCGACAACCGATTAGCACACTCTCTAAGCTTTCAGTTTAAAGGCAAATATCTCCCTACTCTGAAAATGTTTCATGCTCATTCTTTTTTTTCTCATATTCTTCATAATTTTCACTCATTCTAAGAATAACTGTAAGCTCTGGAAGTGTACCGTTAGTTTGCTTTGCTTTTTTCTGTGAAGTGCGACAAAAATGCATGCATTTGTTTTCCTGATATTGAGCTCCTAAGACGGGATAGGGTGTGCTAATCGGTTGTCGGGCAGTGTACATATATATATTTATATATAAATTTATAAGGTTTACACACTTTATTTGCTGCCAACAATTACCCAGTTTACCCAGTTGCAGCATTTAAAAGTGTACTATAGCAACTTTTTGAATTGCTTTAATTACAAACATTAATGCTTTTTATGATGGCAAACCGCTTGGCATTTGCCGACCACAAATGTTGGCAATTAAAATGTTGCATTGTTGTAATTAAATATGTAGTTGTGCCGCTAATCCTGTCGGCTGTCGGGCGAAGGACTCAAAGGACTCAAAGGACGCATCAAAGGCGCCGTCTAAGGCCGCCAGGCAAGTGTCAAAATGCCGTTTCCAAGCAATTTGCTCATGTCGAAAATGTCTCAGCTAAAACACCCAACTTGGCTCTTGGCTCCTGGCTCCTGGCTCCTGGCTCCCGTTTTAGCCATCTCCGTCTTCGTCTTCGTCTCCGTCGGCGTCTCTTATGATGCGAAAAGTGTTTAATTAGCTGCTTTCTGTTAGCTGCTGGCAAATATTTGTTAATTTGCCGGCGGCACATCAATTAGCGTGCAAAGTGAATCCATTCTAAATTGATTTTTGCTTGATTAAATTCTGCGGCGCCTTCACGCGGCAGCTAGGCAACAGCTTGTTATGCCCTCCAAACATCAATTGGCCGCTAACGGGTATAACAGACTCACAGCACACAGATTTCCATTTCCATTTCGTTTCAGAGCAGAACATATTGATTTATTCACTTATTTTGTGGCGACTAAAATCAAATGACACAAGAAAATAATACAAATCATAAATTAAAGAAAACTGAAATTATAAAATGTGCTGTAAAATTGAAAAAAAGTATATACACTATAGCTGCGGGTATTTAAAAATATATCTATAATATATTTATATGAGCGACTGATGAAGACAAATTTTGTACACATGCAAAATATATGCATTACTTAATACAGTTAATAAAGTTATAAAAAAAGCTTAAAAAATTGCAATCATTTTGTTACAAATTTGAATTGTTTTAGATATTATTTTATATTGTTTTAGATATTTTGAGTTCCCGTCAATAGCTTGAATATAAACAAAATTTACTTAGCTCTGCTTTTGGTTTCAGTGTTATTGATAAGCATTTATATGCTTATTTGCTTATATTATTTATTGTAAATTGACAGTCGACAAAAAATGTTATTAAAATTATACAACATTTAAAAGAGTAATATAATTCTATAGATTAAATTAAAGATATAAAGTTAAAATTGCGTGAAGTTCTGGGGATATTAACAAAATATTATTTTGCTGCAAGGATTGTGGAAAACCCAATAAAACAAAAGAAAATTATTAATTTGTTAATTTAGAAAAGAGGAAACCACATTTTTAAGTTTGTATATGAAGCTAAGAGCTAAATAGCGAGATAAGATAGAGAGAGAATAAAAAAAGATAGAATTGAAAGACAAAGAAGTAAAATATAGGTATAATCAGATGATCTACATAAAGTCTAACCCATCTAAAATTTGCACAAAAATTGTTTACAAATTGTGAAAAGTTAAACAGGAGCATAGAGAAACTTGATAGGTGTCACTTACCCGCTCACACACAGGGTATCTGCTAGTCTGGCACGCTATACTAGCGCATTCAAATGCGTATACATATATATATATTTTGGACACATTGCGGCATAATTTAATTTGATTTTCACTTTCATTTACATCGCTGGTGCTCATTTTATCTGGCTGGCATATCATCTAGCCAATTATAAAAGGCCCTGTGGGGCTTTTCTATTTAAATCTCACAAATGACACTGGCGAAAATTCGCAACTCATTAGCTGCGGCTTACCACAGTTGTTGGGCTTTTGGACACTCTTTTGTTCTCGGTAGGTGCTTAACTTTTCCGAATTGCCACCAAGGACATGAATTATGTGCCGGTGTCCTGACTGTGCCTCTGCTCTAGTCGTCCCATCTAGTTTCCCAGCCTTTGCTTCCATGTCCTTTGCATTAAATTTTGAGTAGGCTTAAAGTACATCTAGAAAAAAAAAATAAAAATGAAACAAAATGGTATTTTGTCATGAAAAGTTAAACGAAGCTTAGATTAGCTTGGATTTTTAGTTGAGTTATTTTCAATGAAATTGAATACAGACGCTTCTTTTTATGGCAGGAAGTACACAAGTCTGATTCAGTAATATAATAGATATAACATAATAACAGAAAATTATTAGTATTTTTGAATTAAATATACATATTTATAGATTTTATGATCGAATTAACCGGAAATTCCAATTTAATTTGTAGTTTTTGGTTTTTGTTACATTGTGATTAGACTCAAATATACTCTCAGCGAAAAGAAAATAGAGATTTTTTCCTCAAATCGAAAATTCTAGATCAGAGAAGGACATTTTTCAATGTTAACAGTCGAAACAGGAAACTAATAAAAATTATTATTTACAGGTCGATTTAATGAAATATATTACAAATTAAAAAATGAATTTAACAATTGCATAAATAAAATTAACTGGTGGTATTTATATTGAAAATTTATATTTGATTCGAGAACTTTTCATTTAATTTTTTCAATACTTAAATCAAAATTGGCTGTTTTTATTAGGAATATGCAAGATGGAATTGTACTTGAAATTTAGAGAAAAATGGTTGTACTTGAACTTAAAACATTGTTTTTCACTGAGTGTATTTTCGAAACTATATTAGGGCATTTCAAATGTTGGCATGCTAAACTTCTTTCGTGCTCTATTTAATATGGATTTTTTTTTGGTTTTTTCTTTGGCTTTGCACATGACAGATGAGTTTTGAATGCATCGATAATGTCGATGGCGTTTGATTATAACCGAAAATCGTCAAATTGGGTCAACGATGCGCTGTGCATTAAAAATGAGAGAGAGAGAGAGAGAGAGGCAGAGAGTGAAAGAGAGAGAGAGAGAAAAATAGGATGTGGAACGCTTCAGATTCAGCGTTGAAGTGCAATGCATCAAGTGGCAAGTGGGGAAAAGCCTCGAGAGCAGCGAAAGCGTCGAGTGGTTTTTCACATTTGAAACTCATTAGTACAAACTGACTGGCTGAGTGTGTGCCTCGCATGTGTGTGTGTTGTGTGTGTGTATGCGTGTGTGTGTGTCATCTTCTTAGGCTCAACTGCCGTGTGGGCGATACAAACTTGAACCAAATTGAATCAAAGTGCTGCATATGCGATTCGTATTTACATATAGCACAAACATATACATACATATATATTTTTTATATATATTTATATGTGTTTGTGTGTGTGTGTGGCATATAATCTATGCAAATGTTGAGCTATTATTAAGGCACTAAAGCGCACTTGGATCAGCGCGTAAGCGACAGGCAACACAATGATGTCCCCGTATATTGAGTTGACTGCAAGGATATGAGCCAAGGATAGTTAGCAATGCGAGTGAGTGAGTTAAGCAAACGCCGATCGAATTGAATAATTTTCACATTTTACTTTTCATATAAATAATATCAATATTAATATCAATTGATTTATTTTACTCGTTTTTATGAGTTCAATTTAGCTGAAAATTTGATTTTTGGACTCGTAATACTCTTTTTGAAGAAAGTTACTGCCAATATGCTTAGAATGACAATACAAATTGATCTAGCCATGTCCGTCTGTCTGTCTGTCTGACTGTATGTATGGGATCTAGTCCCTCAGTTTTTGAGCTATCGCGATGTAACTTTGCACAGTGACTTATTATTCAAAGGGACAGCACATTGGTCGAAACCAGCTGGATAGGACCACTATACCTTATAGCTGCCATACAACTCCAAGTCGGTTTTGGCCATATATCCCATGTTTTTAAAGCTATCGCAATATAACTTTGCACAGATGCTTATTATTCAAAATAACAGCACATTTGTTCTTATTCTTAGAAAAAAAAAAATGCCACGCGATAAAACGAATTCACGTTTTGGGCGTTCGCGCTTTAGAGCGTTCACGTTATCGATCGTGCACTGTACACACATAGTGAAAACTCTCTTGGGCGGACACTGACTGTCGAGTCATTTGCTAGCTCAAAAAGGATGTCTGCTTATTATATGTAATACATTTTTTTTCCATCCATCATTACTTTTGATAAATAATAATTTGAAACTTTTTATAAGCATATTTAAAGCATATATGAAAGCTTTTAGCTGTACGTGCTCGGGAACGATGGAATGAAACGCTCTAGCTAAAACTGGCTGCAAGTTTCAATTAGCCTGAGAGGAACATATCCAATTGTTGAAATTTGTGATGCAAATGCGACGGGTGCGACTCTTTTTTTGGCAGCCAGTGTATGCAAATGTGTAGGAACAACAAAACGCGCAGATACAATACACAGACAGCACACACACACGCACACACACACACAGACAGCCGTCAACCGCAGCTGTGCACACACATATAGCTACATTTCATTTAATTTAGTTACATTTCCACATTATTCTTTTTCTCTCTTTTTTAATTTTTCAAATTTATATTCCATTTTCATTTGCGTTTCTTTTTTATTATGTTTTGCTGTGCTGATTCCCAAGTGGTCGCTGATAGAGGGCCCAGGAGGGGGCGTGCGGGGGTGTGGGCGTGGCACATGCCACATGCTGCATTAGCACAAAAGCTGCTGCTGCTGCTGCTGCTAAAATATGATTCAAGCGAAGTGAGCGGCCAGCTAAAGCTGAATGCAAAAGTGTTGCACAAAACAACAGCAACAAGAATGGTGGATTTGGGTGGACTGCAGGTAGGTGTAAGAAGGGTATGTGTGCCGCAGTCCCACCCCCAACCCCAACCCCAACCCCAACCCCTAACCTCCCACCCCCACCCTCTGTCACATGTCCGCCTTTGAAGCTGTGGCAAAAACTTTATGGGCTTTGGCTAGCTGCAAATGTATCTTTGAGATACTTGTCCAGCCTGCAACTCACACTCACCTATGTGTGTGTGTGAGTGTGTGTAAGTGTGTGTAAGTGTATGTGTGTTACTTTTGCCGCAGCGACCACCACAGAATGTCATTAACCAAATGAATGGCTGACGCTGCAGATTTGTTTGCTACACTATGCAAAAAAAATGGCAATAACATTTAAAACAAAAAAAAATTTAATATTGAAAATAAATATAATTAATAAATAGTATAAAATATAAATTTAGTCAATTTTTAAAAAATATATAATTAATTTTTTTTTTTATAAAAGTTGACTGAATAATTGCAATTGAGCAGCACTGTAAATGAGTGTTGATTTTAATGTTTATCAGCTCCTTTAACTACCTTATAAGAAAGTTAAGCTAATTATGAAGTTAACAAAACAAATTCGGCAGATAAAGTCAACTTTGAGCTAAAAGGAAGATGGGAAAACGGGCTGCAGAATATTAGTAATTTTTGTGTGTCTTCAAAAATATTTTTATCAAATAAAAAAAAAAAATATATATATTTATAATATGTCTGACTTTTTTTTTTTAATTCAACTAACTTAAATTTAAAAATTGTTTTTATATAAAACTGAGGAGAATCTAGCTTGCAATTTTGAACTGAAATAACTGATTTTCATATCTGTGAATATTGAAATATTTTCAAAAATATTTTTTATGCTTTTCAATATATAAATTCTACAATATATATAAAACAAAAAACCAGAAATATATTTCTGTTATTTAGAAAGTGATTTCTATATTCAGCAAAAATCTTCTTTTTAATTTAGAATTGAAACACCTGAGCTTTATAAAGACAAGATTGTGATTTATGGACAAACACTTTCAGAAGAACAAGACAAACCAATACTATGGCCACTTTCTTTTTCCGAGTGTACTTAAGTGTGGGAGCAATTTGTGCCGGTGGGTGGTGGGGGAGTGGGGGTGGAAGGGGGGTCAAGGCAAAGTCGGCGGCAAGGCGTCGTTTACTTGTGATTAAGTTGGTTGCCCGCAAAGCTATACGCAGCTATTCCCGCCCGCCTCCTTAGGCCGCTTGAGCCGTAGATTACCTAGCGGCTTGTGTCCTCCTGTGACCTCCGCCAAAACATTTTCGACAAGTGGCCCAGGACGACGGCGGAGGGAGAGATAGAGGGGGCGAGAGCGAGAGAGCGAGAGATGAGACTCAAAGGAATGTCAGAGTGATGACAACAACTTAATGGAAATAACTACACATTTATAAGTGACAACTTTGTTGCTCCCTCTCTCTGTGTGTGTGTGTGTGTGTGTGTGTGTGTGTGTGTGTGTGTGTGTTTGTATCTTTTGGGCATCTTGCCGTGTTTTGTGTTGCCTGGCCCAAGAACGTCGTCTAATTTATGGCCAAGGCGTGGCAGACAAATGGCCGGCATATGCATGCCCAGCAGAAGGGCAAAATACTCTGCTGCTACATTTGTATACAGATATAGATAGATATATGTATATACACACACACACACACACATACACATATACACGCACACACAAACGCAATAACTAACGGTAAATTAGTTTGCAAACAGAGTGAAAAAGGCAAACTGGCAGATGAAACCTAATTTGGAGCCGGCACAACACACACACACAACACACAACACACACACGCACAACACACGCACAAAACACACACGTGAAATGTTTCCCCAGAACTAAGCTGTGTGCTGAAAATGTGGACAAGGGAAGGTTGGTTTGGGGGGGGACACAGTAGCGGTTCTTGTACCCCACGTGGGCAACAGACTGAAACAAAACAAAAACCAAACGGTACCAAACCAAACCAAAACGAACCTTACCAAACTGAACTGAACTCAACTGGACCGCTGAACAGATCCAAAACAAACGCACCGCATCAGCCAACAATTTAAGTTGGCCAAAATCGTATTTGCATAGCCCACAAAAGTGTCGCTTAAGTTTTTAAGAACGTTTAGGAAATCGGAGCCAATATTTTTAAATGCGGTCAATGTCAAGTATTTTTTATACGTTTTTTATAAGCACTTAATATTACAAAAATTTGTAAAAGTTTTGTGCAGACAAAAACAGTTATTCTCATTAAAAATCACAGCTTTTCCGCTGTTTTCAGTTGAGTTTTGACTGCTAAGCTTTAAAGTAAATAAATATATAGATAAAAATATAAATTGAAAACATTTGTATACTCTTTTCGAAGAAAATAAAATAAGGAAACAAATTGATCTAGCCATGTCCGTCTGTTTGTCTGTCTGTCTGTCTGTATGAATGCAAACTAGTCCCTCAGTTTTTGAGCTATCGTGATAAAACTTTGCACAGCGACTTATTATTCAAAGCGACAGCACATTGGTCGGAGCCGGCCTGATTGGTCCACGATATCTTATAGCTGCCATACAACTGGAAGTCGGTTTTGGCCATATATCCGATCTTTTCAAAGCTATCGCCTTAAATTTCCTTGTTCACTCGAACATCCGTATAACTCAGCAATGTTAAAAATTACAAATCGATTCAGTTATAAGTAGCAAAGATATGCGTATTAAAATATTTCGGTGGTGCAGTTGGCAGAGTGAAAATTGCCTAAAGGTTCGAAAAGAGTATAAAATCTTCGGCACGCCGAAGATAATTCTTCCCCACTTGTTTTGCATTTATTTTATTTTATTTTTATTTATTTATTTTTTACTGTCGACTAAATACAGTCAGATACACAACATTTTATTTAAAATTATGGAATTAAAGTAAAATGAATTAAAACCAACCTAATATTAAAAATTTAAAATTTTAAGTTATTAATTTTCGATTTTTAGAAGTCAAAGAATTTGGAGGCATTAAAAAAGTACATTAGTCCAACATTTGTTGGAAAGCCCAAAAGCGAATATTAGTTAGGTCAAATAAGATGACAACATTTATGATTTGATACATATACAATAAATTGTAACTTTTTTCGTCTCCGTTCTTTTGTTTCGCATTTTATTTGTCTGTCGTTTAAACTAATTGTTAAGATATTATTGCTTAGATGTTTGTAAAAACGACTCTTTGACAATTTTGTATGCTGATTTTGCATCGAGTTGAAGCTTTTCCAACCTGTTGTAAACACAAACAGCTTAAGCACTTATTAAAAGTTAGAGCCAGTTCGAAAGTTCTTTGAAAGTAGCCTTTGTTCGTATGCTTAAACGTAACATTTACTCGCTTAAATATGGCACTAAGACACTTAATGTTGACACTGACAATTGTGACTTTTTAATGGGTTGCGTATTTAATTTCTTATCAGCAGCAATTTTGATCCTAATACATTTTAGATAGCAGATAATATGCTTGAAAACTAGATAATTGTTCTAAGAAGTTTACTTACAATCGAATAAGTTTTTGCAAAGACTTGGTATTATTTTTAATTCTGTATAACTTATTTATTTTTTATTCTTTAAAAAATGTCAAACTAAATGACTAATTTCAATTTAATTTCCTCGAAGCATAGTTTTTTTAGAATCTATTTTATTGGGAACACATATTTCAATTGATGGCCATTAAACACAAACAGCTTAAGCACTTATTAAAAGTTAGAGCCAGTTCGAAAGTTCTTTGAAAGTAGCCTTTGTTCGAATGCTTAAACGTAACATTTACTCGCTTAAATATGGCACTAAGACACATAATGTTGACACTGACAATTGTGACTTTTTAATGGGTTGCGTATTTAATTTCTTATCGGCAGCAATTTTGATCCTAATACATTTTAGATAGCAGATAATATGCTTGAAAACTAGATAATTGTTCTAAGAAGTTTACTTACAATCGAATAAGTTTTGCAAAGACTTGGTATTATTTTTTACTTCTGCATAACTTATTTATTTTTTATTCCTTAAAAAATTTCAAATTAAATGACTAATTTCAATTTAATTTTCTCTAAGCATAGTTATTTTAGAATCTATTTTATTGGGAACACATATTTCAATTGATGGCCATTAAACATCATTCGAAATTTGTCAACAATAATTAATTAGTTTTGGCTTTAGATTTTAATGTACACAAAATAAATATTAAATAAAATTACCTAATTTTGTATTGCATAGAAGAAGGCATCGGAGACCTACGAGAGTTACCTTTAGTATGCTTCAAGTGACAAAACAAATTGAGCTGGCCATGTCCGTCTGTCCCTCTGTCTGTCTGTGTCTGTCTGTATGTATGCAAACTAGTCATTCAGTGTTTGAGCTATCGCGATTAAACTTTGCACAGAGACTTATTATTCAAAGGAACAGCATATTTGAGAGAATGGGTCGGATCGGAGAGCTATATCAGATAGCTACTATACAACTGTAAGTCGGTTTTGGGACTTATACCTATGTTGTTTTGATTTAAGTATATTGTGCACTTGATTATCTATATTACTCAATAATGTTTACCATTTCCATATCGATTGAGTCATAAAAAGCAAAGACATTATGTATTTTGATGGAAACAGGTGTGAATGAAATATGCAGTCGTGAACTATTCGATATAAGCCAGTGAAACCTGTCCAAAGATACAAAAAGCGTATTAGATTCTTCCCCCACTTGTTACTTGCTACAATTACTAATAACACATATATTATTTTCATATATGTTGTTTATCCTGAGACGCAGGTATAAACTTATTAGTATCGGCATACAAGCCAAAAACTTGTAATTTATTATTTTATTTGGCACTCGGCTCATAATGCTTGTTAGCGACGGCTTCAGATTTCGCCCACAAACAAAAGCAACGCACACACACACACACACATACGTACAACAAACAACACACAACACCCTTTCCCCGACTTCAGTTGTTTTTTATCAATTTGGTTTCGGGCTGTGTGGTTTTTGCCACACTTTGCGTCCCATGTCCACATTTTTGGGCCACAAGCCGCTGGTTTTTCTCATTTCTGTTTGTTTTTGGTTTTGGTTTTGGTTTTCCCCATTGCCACACATGTGTTCAACGGTTGCACAGACGCCACCACATGCGGCCTACACTCCCCTTCTCCTCATCCACATCCTCTCTGTCATCTCTTTTGGCTGGTCAGCTTTATTAGGTTGCGTTCAGCTTTGGGCAGTTTTTGGGCATCCTGCCGTTTCGCGTGTGCTTTTTAATTTATTTATCACTGGAACCAGAGCCGCAGCAGCCGCAGCTGGAGCCGGCGAACCGCAACTGGCAGCCATTTGGCAGGCACTGGGACTCGTCCTGCTGCTCCTGGCTCCTGAGCCTGGCCCGAGCCAATTTTGCGGGCTCTTGTTTATGTGGCTGGAGTCACGTTAACCTGCGTTTTAGCGGCTCACATGGGATGCAAATGGGTTGCCATACACGCACAGTCCATACACACGCACACACGCACACACACACACACACACGCACACACACAGGATTCAGTATTCAGCATTGAATGCGCAGTTTTCATGGATTCTGATCCAGAGCGACCGTGCTTGCATCGCACAATTCCCAGATGTGAAACCATTTGCAATGCAGTTCGGCCAATCGATTTGCATTTCAGACAGATCTTGAGCTAATGACTCGCTTTAAAGCATTCAATAATTGATACATCGGCATTAGGGTGTAGCAAAAACATTATTTCTAGCTTTTTTGGTCCGGTGTTAATCGATGAGCCTTAAATATTGTTTAGCTTTCAAAAGCAATTTACCAATTATCAATTCACATTGAATTCACTCAAAGCGAAGTATTTGATTATATATATTAAATTTATGTATAATCGCAATTTTCTGAGCCTTGTTGTTGTTAAAAGATTTAAAAGTTTCGAAAAGTGCTAATAATTAAAGCTGATATTTTAGGTAACCATTTTTCTGCAACATATTAAGCATTTATACCCCAAAGATCTTCCCTTTAACAGTTTAATTATGTTCAGTTGGAAAATACGTATTTTCTTAACATGTATTTTGGTTTGCTAGAATTTATTGAATTTGTGTTATTTCAGTTAAGTCAAGACTTTAGTATATTTAAGAGATATTTCTCGAAGTACAATCGAAGCGAGAAGCGATGAGGGAAATTTATCAAGTAATAACGATAGTTTTTAATTTAATCCTAATGCATTAGCTTGAATGAACTATTCTTCTCCAATCTAAGTCCTTTAATTAGCAGTTTAATTAAATTAATTGTTTCACAAGTGAACTCAATTAAATACTATTTGCTTCTAGCTTATTTTCTTAATACGCTGTTAGGTTAGCTTTCCCCTTGTTCACTATAATACAGATTTTAATTGTCATCACTTTGCTTTTTCCAAAAACTATTACATTCTCAAGCTCGCGTTCGCTTTTAGTTATTTATATATATATTTACTTATATAATCGCTTCTCTCTTTGCTTTGCTACTTTTCTCTTTGCCTTATACTCCTGCCACTTTTTCTTATCCCCACTTGCAACATTTGCCTTATTGACAACCTGTGGCACTGCTTAACCCACAATGCTTATCACATAATAAATTGTCAGTAAGCTGCTCGCTGTTCGCTGCTCGCTGCTCGCTTCTCACTTTTCGCTTCTCGCTGCTGGCTGCTGGCTGACATCAGCCCTTGAGCCATGTAACAATTTCTTTAGTGTAGGCGCACACAAAAATGCATTGACTGACATTGTGCAAGCTGTCCTTCTCCTTCTCCCTCTCCCTCTCTCTCTATCTCTAAAGAATTATCGGCTTGAGAGCGCCATTACTCACAAATGTCAACGTGAAGTGGAATGGCAAAAAGAGGGAGAAGCGCAAGAATGCCGAGCACTTTGCACTGCAATTATATTAACCTGGCCATGAAACGTGTGCTCGTTTAGGGCAGTCCATCAAAGCTGGCAAGCTGGCTTCAATGCCAATGCATATATATATATATATATATATATATATATCAAATATATAGATATAGTGGCTGTAGTATACACAAATATATATATGGGTATATATAACAGTGTATGCTGGCTGATTTATGTAAGAGCTGGCCACAATAAATCCTCAATAATTTATAGAGACCGACGACCGCAACGTTGACCCTCGAACGAAAGCGAAAATTTTGTACAAATATTTGTCTCAATCAAGCGCAAACCGTGCAAAAGTCGCCGGAGAGATTGCCGTAAATGGTCGCAGCACTAACAGACCACCCCCCGCTTATGCTCAGTGTATACGCCCACGGCCGCCATTTCATAACTCAATGTGACAAGAACCGGACAACAGGGCAGTCAATTTATATTAAGAGAGCTTGCGAGTCCAAAAGGACTCGACATGGCAATCGAAATGGACAGATGAGAGCAGCGCAGCGCAGCGCTAAAAAGGGAATTCAATAAAGTATTCACTTGGGTGGGGCTGTTCGGGGGTCGGGGCACATTCCCTGGATGCCTAAGCGACACTTGTGTGCTGGCTGCCCATAGCAATTGAAGATTTGTGCATCTAACGGTTAGAATAATGACATCAGCTGGATTATACAACTAGCAGCTGCCGCCCACTTTTCCCATTCTTCAAGCGGCTCCTGGCCAAGGTCCTTCAACTTACTTCACATGCAGTGCATAATAAGAAAATTCCTGTGCGCCTTGGCATGCCGAGCACTCATCTCATCTCGTCTCTTCGCATCTCATCTCATCATCAGCCAACATCGTCGACCGTCTTCACTTTCAAAAGGCACAAATACGTTAAACTATGCGCTGATGCTCTGCACCACATTCACGTACCACAAACAGGATAACCCACCACAAGTACACACACACACACACACACACACACACACACAGAGGGACATACACACACACACACACACAGCTGAGCTTCAAAATGCCATTTCAAGTTCAGAGCCAAAAAAACAAGCTTTTCGCTTTTCGTTTGCACTTGTAATGGGTATCACAAAACAAATATTTATATACTATTACACACTGGAAAAGATATTTCCAATATGGAACTACTACACATACATACCTTCTAAATCTATAATTGCTTTAAGAAAAATCTTAGCAAACTGACTTTTGCTTGCCAATCGGATGTTACAGATATCTTGACAAGAGTCTTTAATATAATAGCTCTATATAAAAAAATAATATATCATATATATTATATATATATTTATATATATATATATGGATGATAGATAATATCATATATATCATTTATTTATATATTATAATATATCATATATCATAATATATCATATATAGTATATCATATATTATGTATCATGTATGATACATCATGTGACCAATGTATGATAGACAATATCATATATATCATTTATCATATATTTTCATATATCATATATCATAATATATCATATATACTATATCATATATCATGTATGATATATCATGTGACAAATATCGTTTATAATATATCATATTATATATTTCATATGCAGATTGATCTAAAAAAAGAATCATGTAATAAAAAAACTTAAATACAATTTTTTATAGTAACACAAAATAATAATAGTTCAATTAGATAATTATTTCAATAAATTTAAATCACTATACAAAAATATTTTATATTTAATTTTATATTATTAATTTAATATTTAATAAATACTATTTTGTTCACTGCCCAATATTTTATATGATTTAAGCTCAGATCATAAATCATAAATATTTGAAAAAACGTCAAAAAACAATTGTGTTTTGATAAGTCAGCTAGAGGGTATTGCAACTTCTACACCTTAAATAAAAGTAGCTGTTTTCTTTCAATATACATATATAAATATAAACATAAACATATATGGTATATACATATATAAAGTTTCGTTTTCTATATTTTTTTTTTTTTGGTGTTGGGCTCACACAACTAAGGAGCAGTCAAGCAAATGCAATAAACTCCGGACAAGTTTATTAAATTTACAGTTATGTGTGCAATGCTTGCTGTTCCTGTTGTTGTTGTTGTAGTAGTAGGTGTAGTTGTTGTTGTTGTTGCTGTTGTAGCTTAAATTGCCGACGGGTAAAAGCTGCTAAGTGTGAATGAAAATGCAATTGAAAAGTTGAGACAAAGCAATCGAGAATAAAGCAATTGAAAAGCGAGAACGACTCTTGGCGCTGTCCAAAAAGTAGTCTAGAAGGTGGCTCCAACAATTTTGCAGATAGTAGTTTTTCTATTTTTTTTTTGTCCTCTATACTTTTGGGTTAGGCTCCAGCTGAAAAGTAGGCAACACAAATCGAATTTCCACAAAATTAAAACTTTGTGCGCTCTGTCTTGAAAGTTGTTCAAGTATGTGTGTGTGTGTGTGTGTGTGTGTGTGTGTGAGTGTGACAAGCCAAGATTAAACATGTGGAATGTTTAGATTTAATTTAAAGATAGTCACGTGCACTTATTGGACTGTCAGGTAGCTGCAGCTCAAAAGTAGGCTACATAAATTAAATAGCCCAGTGTTTGAATGGGAAATGATTACACATATGATATAGTGTGTGTGTGTGTGTGCGTGTATGTGCTATGTATAGCTGCTAAATAGCTTAAGTTTTGCTTTTGGAACAGTGACTAGCCTGTGAGAGATTTATGATAGTAACGTATGTTTTAAAGTTAAGAAACACCTATTTATATATAAAAGATTTAAAAACTTCTAAGCTATGTATATTTTTAATTGAATTTGATTCAATGTATATCAAATCAGATGTAGACTCATTGACCCCAAAGTTTCAAAGTAAAGTTAATAGTTGAAATTTAATATATATTTGCTGTTGACAAATGTGTATTCTGTGACAACTCGATTATCAGCAAAACAAATCATACTCAATAATAGCAATTAATTTCGTACATCACACTTAACAATTAATTAATTACCCAATTAAATCATAATGTGTAACTTTATAATTAAATACATTACAAGCGCAATAATTTTGATTATTCGCATTCGTGCTCATTATTAATGATACATTTTAAATGATTCATAAATATCCTTTCGCAAATGTCTGTCAAATGCGAATATAAATGGCTTCATGTAATACCAAATTTGAACACTATTCAGTTATTCATTCGTTAAGCGAATTTTGTTGCCATTTTACAAATGGTAAATCGGCAAAAAACTGAACAATGAGTGCAATTTGTTCTTTATTACCGCTGCCGTTGCTATTTCCACTTGAGAGACGACAACGCCAGCCACTACGATGAAGCATTTTGTAAATGGAAATTTTGGTTGGGAAACACTTTTTCCCTCATGGTTTTCTTTTGCTTTCAATGGTTTTTTTTTTTTTTTTTTTTTTAGCTAGGATGCAGAACAAACAGAAACGAGTTGCTGCGGACACCGTTTGGCAATGATATATGTGAGTGCTTGTGAATGGTTTGTGCCCAGTGTGTGTGTGTGTGTGTGTGTGTGCGAGTGTGTGTTGGATGTGTGTGTTTTAGCTGGGAGACATATGTAGGACAACAAATCAATTTTAGTGGCAGACAACTCTCACTGGAGTTACCTTAACGCCAGATACTAACTCCTTGGGGCATATTACTTCCGCTGTGCTAGACCGGGACTTAGGACTAGGTATGAACCAAAGTTGAAGTTGACCAACACGAAACGATTACAAACCACAACTGGCTACAACTTGTTGAGTTATTCAAAGTTGCTGTTTCATTTGATTAGTTTAAACTCAATCAAAAACACTTAAGTTGTTTTGCCTGCACTATTATACTTATTTATTCGAACTAATCTCTCTACATTTATCATTATTTTTGATCCGATTTTTCTTTTTTTCTGTCAATTTAAATACCTTCCAGATAATTTTAATTTAAGCTTAAACTTAATTTTTAATTTTAATAATAATTTATAATTTAGTTGAGTTTATTAGTCAACAAAAAATAAATAGATAAATACAAATAAATAAATAAATTATTAAGTCAATAAATAAAAAATAATAATGAAAGCTATATAAAAGGAAATAAGTAAATAAATGAGAAGGAAAGAATAGAAATAAATGAAGGCATAAATAAAGAAATAAATAAATATATTAAACAAAAATATAATAAATAATATGTATTCAGTTTAATGCTCACGAATATGTCGTGGCACGACATGAGGTAACAAAAACAACACGATAGACACGCACACATCTCCACATCAAGATGACGAAAGCCACAAAAAAGAGTGAAATTCATCAGCGAAGCACCAAAGCAACTCCCGGATTTATCTCAATAGATTCGTTGTGCTCTCCGGCGATTGCGATTGCGTTGCGTTACGTTTGCGTTGCGTTGCGTTACATTTGCGTTGCGTTGCGTTTGCGAATAGCAAAGCTCAGCGAATCGCTGTCACTTTTGATTGTAATCGAGTGTTTTTACCGTCGCTTTTTGCACTCTGCGCCACAATCCGTCCCCTTTAGTTCTTTGGCTCGACTCGTCTCTTCTCATCTGCCCCTCATCTATGTATTCGTGCTGTCAAACAGTTTGATATACTTTGCAAACTACGTTCACACAATGCCATTGTGTGTGTGACTGTGTGTGTGTGTTTGCCAATTGGATTTGACATTTTATTGGGTTTTCTTTCTCGTTACTGCCGCTCCACTGAATCGGGACTCCACCCACTCGAGAGTCGGCAGTCGGCAGTCGGTAGTCGGTAGTCGACAGTCGGTTGGACTGTGTTGTAGTTGTAATTGATGTTCTGATGCCTGGCCAAGAGTCCTTTGGTAACATAAATCTAATGACCTGCTCCTTATACAGCACTGCAGTGGACGGACGGGCTGCGGTCCGAGGCCAGTAAGATAACATGGCTGAGAGATTGAATTCGTTTCCTTTGCCACTTACTTTTTGGTAATTAGAACAGCGCCAGCTTGATTATCGCATCATGTACTCCCTCCAACTGGGTCCAGCTTGTAACTGTAAACGTGCCTCTAATTGCAATCATTAATTTCGCCCATGTCATAAAAATAGCAACACAACAAAATCATAGTCAAAAGTTACTCGCAATTTCAGTGAATTTCTAGTAACTAACTTAAAAAGAAGAAAAGAAAAAAAAATCGAAACTAACTGTGGACTATTCGACAAAAAAGTTAATGCGCAAGCGTATTAATATCTCTAGAGTCTAGAAAAAGTAATAGAGAGAGAAATACAAATAGCAAAGAATCTTAAAAGCAAACTTTTGTGGTAGTATCTCAAGACTCAATCTAAAACATAAATAAAAAGCTGTTCATTTAGAAGGATTAGACTAAAACTTTTAGTGTATATTAGAAAATACAACAAATATAATAATTTCCTAGTTCATCTGAGATATAGAACTGAAAAAGTGAAGAAAAATATGCAAAGCAATACAGAATAGACTCATTGATAAGGTTTTAATTCATACTATTCTTAGGCCATTTAGTATCTAAATATATATTCCTTTTCATTTAAGGTATCTCAATTAGTTCGTAGATCTTTTAGTCTAGTCTTCAACTGGATCTCAATGCTTGAATGTACCTAATAAATTTCATCGACCCCAAACACATACTCAAGCATCTAAATCTGGAAATAATATTACGTATACGCACTGTGTATACATATTAGGTGCCTTATAATCTCAAAAAAAATACTTTTCATCATAATAACTAAAATCCAGGATATCCTTACATATGCTGACCTTAGGTCACTTAGATATACGAAATTAATTGAATGGAAACTGAACTCTAATTGCAGGTCTATCGGATACGAAACTACACGAAATCTATCTGGATGACAAGGAGATCAAGCTGAGCTGGATGGTCGATTGGTACAAGCAGGAGGTGCTCTTCCATTTGCAGAATGCCTTCAATGAGCAGCATCGCTGGTTCTACTTGGGCTTCTCGAAGCGTGGCGGCTTAGCCGATGCGGATATCTGCTTCTTTGAGAATCAGAATGGCTTCTTCAATGTGGTCACCGATACGTACACCAGTCCCGACGGCCACTGGGTGCGCAAGGACTACCAGCAGGACTGCGAGGTCTTCAAAATGGACGAGTTCACATTGGCATTCAAGCGCAAGTTCGATACTTGCGATCCCCTCGATCTGCGACTTCATGTGAGTACCTATGTTTGCTTATTAACACTTTCTTTATTTAACTAAACTACTTATTTATTGGTTAGCTTGTCGAGAATAGTCGGGCTCAATTTTACGTTAAACAATAAAATTGTATTTAGATGTGGAATGGAACTTGGATGGAAGTCTGACAAAACAAGTGGGAAAGGATTATCTTTGGCGTGCCGAAGATTTTATAGTCTTTTCGAACCTTTATGTATAATTAAATATTTATTTCATTGCCAGTTGTATGACAGCTATAAGTTATAGTGATCCGATCCGGCTGGTTCCGACCAATGTGCTGTACATTTTGATAATAAGTGTCTGTGCAAAGTTGCAACGCGATAGCTGAGAAACTGACGGACTAGATCCCATACATAAAGACAGACAGACAGACAGACATGGCTAGATCAATTTGTTTTGTCGTTAGAAAAGAGTATAAAAATGAAGAAAATTAGTGTACACTGGAAAGAATTAAAAATACTTAAGAAAGTAGAGTTTAGCTTGTCAAAATAAAAATATATTTAGATAGTAAAAATATATTAAATTTTTTTGAGTACGTAAATAATTGAATTATAGTGATTTAATTTAATTGGTTAAATTTGGCAATAAACAGTCTTTTAGTGAGTGTTCTACTTGTATATGTTGCATAAAATAGACAGGACCTACACATTTCGTCATTTATTGATTCAATGTTTTGAAAAGAAACAAGTGGGGAAGGATTATCTTCGGCGTGTTGAAGATTTTATACTCTTTTCGAACCTATAGGCAATTTTAACTCTGCCAACTGAAATTTCATAAGCTGTAACATTTTTTTTGTTTTGTTCTAAGAATATTTAATTCATTGCCAGTTGTATAGCAGCTATAAGATATAGTGGTCCGATCCGGCCGGCTCCGACCAATGTGCTGTCCCCTCGAATAATAAGTGTCTGTGCAAAGTTTTATCGCGATAGCTCAAAAACTGAGGGACTAGTTTGCATACATACAGACAGACAGACAGACAGACAGACGGACATGGCTAGATCAATTTGTATTGTCATTCTAAGCATACTGGCAGTAGTTTTTGGGGGTCTCCGACGCTTCCTTCTATGCGTTACAAACTTCAGGACAAACTTAATATACTATTTTCTTCGAAAAGAGTATAAACATTTTATTTAAGAATGTTAAAAGACATATTGAAGAAAATATAACAATATATAAGGAAAATATTTGACTATTGCCTTAATTTTACTCGAGTAAAAGGAGAAATTGTCCTAGATTTATTGGTTAATCGAATACAGCAACATATTGAAATTAAATTTTTTTTTTAATTTACTGTATTTATTTAAAATAAAGTAAAAAATTTAAAGAAATTTTAAAAATTGCTGTCATTCTGTGTCATCCCCCGCTCCTTACAGGAGGGCACCATGTATGTGGTTTGGGCACGTGGCGAATCGGAGCTGGCGCTGGAGGATCATCAGTTTGCGCTGCCCAATGTGAGTGCGCCCCATGAGGCAGGTCTCAAAATGTTGCAGCTGCTGCGAGCCGACAAGATACTCGTACCCGAAACGTAAGTGCCGATTTGGACTACGCCCCGTCGCTCTGTATATACATGTTATGTGTTCTCCAGCGATCTGGATCACATCGAAATCACGCTCGAGCAGGCAGCCATCCCGAATCGGGAGACCACCTACTGGTGCCATGTGCAGCGTCTGGATGACATCATCAAGGATCGCCTGCATATCGTGCAGTTCGAGCCGATTATCAAGACTCCGGGCGTGGTCCACCACATGGAGGTGTTCCACTGCGAGACGGAGCCACAGGTGGAGATCCCACTCTACAATGGCGACTGCGAGCAGCTGCCGCTGGAGGCCAAGGTCTGCTCCAAGGTGATGGCTCTCTGGGCAATGGGCGCCAGCACCTTTACCTATCCGCCCGAGGCTGGTCTCCCAGTCGGCGGACCCGGCTTTAATCCCTACGTGCGGCTCGAGGTGCACTTCAATAATCCCGAGTTGCAGGCAGGTGCGTAATCTTGATGTTTATGTAAAGTGTTCGAGTTGCTCTGGTTTATCGGAGTTGTTGATTGGTGAGCCTTTTTCATTGGACTATGGAATGATAAATTACACTCCTTTTTTGTTGTTTCTTACAATAAATGTGTACACAAAATATTTGTTTTTTTTGTGTACTAGACAAAGACTTTAATATTTTATTGAAATATCATTTACTTTTTATTTAGTTTGAAAAGATTTTTTCCTTCTGCCAAGAAGTATCAAAAATTATCATAATTTCCTTTTTGTATTTAGCGAACGGAATTAATTATATTTATTTATATATTTTTTTATATATGTATTTATATATATTATATTATATTATATATATATAGTATATATATTATATATTTATATATATTATATATATTTATATATATATATTTTTTATTTTCTTATTTGTTGTGTATATAGTTCAACTATAAAACGAATTTATATTTATTATGTAATATATATATGTAATAGAAACGAATATAAACATTTTTATTTATTTTAATACCCTAATTTCTTATTACTAGTCACAAAAAATTAATGAAGATATTAATACAATTATTTCATCATCTCTTAAATTCGAGATAAAGTTTTGTCTTAGAAGAATATAGTATATTTCATTTATTATATTTTTAATAATATTATTATTATTGTTATATAGAATTATTATTTATTTAATTTTTTGCTCTTACCAATTGCCCTTATGCATGTGTAATATAAATAATATATTTGTAAATATTTTGAAAACTTGGCTTACATTTTTTCACTCAATTGTCCTCTGGCTTAGTAAGCTGATTCAATTGCAATGCCATTAAAGACAGTTGAAGTTGAACAATTTAAGAAACTTCAGCTTAAATTTTGATTTCAAATTAGATTATTGTGCGCAAAGGTTTGGGATTGATAACAAACCGATGTCGCATCCTCCCCAATCTTATGTTGTTTCATTGCTGTCTTTAGTGTTGGAATCAACGTCATCCATCAGTTAAATGTGATTATAGTTGACTAGCCAAATTGTCAGTCATCCATCAGTGTGTAAATGTGTTTAAAGCACATAGTTCTTCATATATAAATATTTGTTGTTGCCCTTGTTTATTTACCAACACTGCGTTTTGTTAGCTACTTAGCTACACAAATAAAAAAGCGCTGGTCACACTGGCAATGGCAATGTGCTGTCGTAATTCGATTTGGATGATTGTTGAGCTGCTTTTGTGTTGACTCGTTTCACAACCTTTGCTACCTCAGTGGCCCAGTCGCCCCCGCTGCTCATCCTTCTCATCCTCCACTCAAGTGGCTCAAGAGCAGAAGACACACACAAGCACACACACACACACAGATGTACATATGTACATATATAAAGGCATGCATAGGGGTGATTTCATTAAAACTTTTGTATAAATAACAACAAGAGCGACTGCGACTGCGACAAGCAGGAGCGAAAATGTCATTATTGCTGCTTGAAGTGTCCTTGTGTTCTTATATCCTTGTGTATGCGGCATCGTCTTGCGCATTACATGGCCACAAGAGCCTCGCAGCGCAGAATGCTGAGTGCACCACTCAGCCAATGTCTATATAAGTGTGGCTGTACTGCTCCTGCCCCAGTCCACCTACTACTTCAAATTGCCAGCAATTACATTAATATTAATCATACGCCCCGCAGGTCTGGTGGATAGCTCGGGATTCCGCATCAAATTATCAAAGACACTGCGCCAATACGACGCGGGCGTCATGGAGCTGGGCCTGGAGTACACGGACAAAATGGCCATACCGCCCAACCAGCAGGCCTTTCCCCTCAGCGGCTACTGTGTGGCCGACTGCACCCGGGCGGCTCTGCCGCGGACGGGCATCATCATCTTTGGATCGCAGCTGCATACGCACTTGCGTGGCGTGCGTGTCCTCACACGCCACTTTCGCGGCGAGCAGGAGCTGCGCGAGGTGAACCGCGACGATTACTATTCGAATCACTTCCAGGAGATGCGCACCCTGCACTACAAGCCACGTGTGCTGCCGGTAAGCATACTACTACTACTACCTCTGCGGCTGCAGGCTTCTCTGCCACTGCTGAGAAAGTTAAAGCACCTCAGTAGTTGAGCTGCTTTCAATTCAATACTACTCATTACAATTAAAAATTACATGCCTATCAAGTATTCACAGTAGCAACAAAAGAAAATTCAAATTTCAACTTAAGGATTCTAAAGTAATATAATTTCAAATTGAATGATAACTTTTGAATTTCGAAAATATATTGGTACATCTAGTACCTGATAATATTTGTAAATATACAAGTTTTAAAGTACAGCTTTTGAACGAACACTTTATGTATTTTTCAACACTTAACAAACATCTACACAACAACACTTAACAACAGCTATACATATTATCATATTTATTACAAGAACTTATTAATATGTAATTTCTCGAATACTTTACTTTCTATAATTGCTTGATATAAGTCACTCATATCATATCCTAAAGCTTTCTCAAGAATTTAGCCTAACTTTGCCTAGCTGAGTTGGATGACAATATTAAAACAACACAGAGCAAAAAAGAATATATATTAATATAAGTTTGATATTTTCTTGTCAATTCTTAAATATCATTATATATTTTGATTAAAATAAGGTCAAATTGATATATGTTCAATATGTTTGAAATCGATAAGCCAAAGATAAGCGCCTTTTTGGTATATTTTTAATTTAGTATGTATACTTTCTCAGTGCGTATTGTAAGAGTATTTGAACTTTGCCAGGTCGCACATAAATGCTACTTCATGTTTTTATATTGGTTAATTCGAATGGGGTTATGTCTCTCTCTCTCCCCACTCTCCCCCATCTCTCTCTCTCTCTCTCCCACTCTCGCTCTCTCTGTCTCGCTGCAGGGCGATGCGCTGGTGACCACCTGCTATTATAATACGCTGGCTGATGTGAATGCAACGCTGGGCGGCTTTTCCATTAGCGACGAGATGTGCGTCAACTATATTCACTACTATCCGGCCACCAAGCTGGAGGTGTGCAAGAGTTCCGTGTCGGAGGAGACGCTCGAGGATTACTTTATCTACATGAAGCGGTAAGCGGATAGAGCCGAATGGAATGGAATGGAGTGGAATGAGTCGTTGTCGTTAATGTCTTGCGTTACTTTTCAATTCACGCTTTGCTCCTGTGGGTATTTCTGTTCTCGCTTTGTGTCTCTATAATTCTGCCATCAAAGGCAAAACTTTGGCATTCCGGCGTTTGTTGTGGCTCCGGTCTTGTGGCTCGAAGCGTAGTATTCATAACGGAAATGTCTTCAGCTTCCTGCCTGTCCCAAGGTGCACGCTAATTGCCAGCGTTAATGGGCCTGGCCAAAAGTATGCAAGCCCCAGCATTGTTAGTTGTTGTTTGTGGCTGCCTGCGTCAAAAGGAAAGAAAAGCACAGCGCAAACAAAAAAAAAACAACGCCAAGAAATTTACATTAGATTAGAGTCTTAGCGAGTTTTTCGGCTGTCGGTATTCGGGTGTGAATTGTGGTTAAATTACAAAAGGGCCGCCTGCAAAAACTGGCTTAAAGGCTGCTCCTGTGTCCCTGCTAGACAAAAGGCAGGCGGGCAGGCGGCTGATTGAATGAGTTGCCTAGAAACTTATGAAGATTTTCGGGGTGTTAGACACTGAAAAGTAGCAGCAGGCAAAAGGTGCAAAGTCCGTAAAGCATGCAAATATGACGAACAATACGAAAGTATCTATTCTATTCTACTTTTTGAGTTGTGAACTTGTTAGGGAGAACTTTTGCCAAAAGCTTAGAAATATAATTTCAATTCAAATGTACATGGCATGAGATGCGCTCAAAAGCTAAAGATTGAATGGAAGAGAAAATAAACATAATGCGCTTATTTGGTTTTTACAAAAGAGAAATCTTTTTTTTAAGCATTCCGAGTGATCATTTTAAATCCATTTAAATCGGTTTTAAAGTTCCAAAGCGCTTCATTCAAGCATTTCATATTATATCAGTTGTTGTTTAGTTTCAATGCATTACTAATAATAGTAAGTAATAAACTTGATTACAGGCTTGAATTCCAAAGTGTTTCATTCCAGCATTCCAAATACAACAGTTTGTTTACACTTTCGAACATACTAATTTGAAGCCAGTTTTTCATTTTCAAGGAATTAGGTATAATAAAGTTGAATCGATTCTTAAATTTGAAAGTGTTTCATTCCAGCACTCCCATATAAAATTTTAATTATTTTTATTAAGTTTCATGCATATAATAAATTGAAATCAGCTTTATCTTTATCATAAAATGGTATTTGTTTTTGCGCCAAATTACATAATTCTGAAGTTGATATTAAAGCTTTTAGCAGCCATAGTTAAGAGAGCTTGTAAGCATTTCGCATTTCGCATTTCGCACACATTTGCATTTATTGCCTTAAACACTTGCACTTTGTTGTCATTTGCATTTGAAAGCATTTGCTGGGCCAACCAATTACCGGCTATATGCAAATGCAGTCGGGCAATTTTATGCTCTTGGGTCGTTAACGAGGGAATTTCCTCTTGAGCTGTTTAAATAATTTAATGAAATACTTGGACTTGCATCAAAAGTGTATCAAGGATCGTTTATTAAAATTTGACTGTGGTGATTTAGCTGAAGGTTTGCAGAGAGAATGCACAAAAGATGCTAAGAGAGGATGTAGAACAAGTGAAGTTGAAACAATCTATTGCTGGTACACGTGTTGTATACGTATTTTTTACTGATAGATATCAGATTTGACAGATTTGACATAGTTAGCTAATCTAGTATCAAGGATCGTTTATTAAAAAATGACTGGGGTGATTTAATAAGATAAGACAAGATGTAGAACAAGTGGAGTTGAAACAATCTGTTGCTGGTACTCGTGTTGTATGCGTAATTTTTACTGAAGACTTGACAGATTCGACATAGTAAGCTAATCTATTAGATAAATAATACACTTTTTGAGTAGCTAACGATGAGTGGGGTAACGCAACGCGACTTTGCTTATATACATATGTATATAATAGGGTAGAGTGAAACTGGCAGCAATTACTTTTTTTTAAGAAAACCATGATTTGCGTAAGAAGTCAATGTTATATTTATCTTGAGGTGGTACCTGTATGTTCTAGCTTGATATATTATACCGAAATAAACGTTTTATTTAACTGAAAATAAAGAAACTGCCAAAAGGGAGATATTTGTTATAGTCAAAACTCAAAAGCTCGGTTTGATTTTTTTAATTTTTCGAACCAAAAAAGTTTTTTTTTAGCGAATATCTGGTTCAAGAAATTCCGATTAAATATATAAAATGTTTAGCTCCGTGGTAATTCAATATACATATGTATTATGTAGTTAATAAAGTGTTGTAAATAATATATAAATACTGCACTGTTAGAGTTAGCTTTTTTCGGATAAGTCAACTCAAGATATTATTGTAGAGAGCTGGCAGATACAGCCCAGATACATTTAAGGGTCATCGATGAATGGCACCGGAAAAAAGTAGCCCAAACAAAATTGTTTTGTTGCTCCACCCTAATAGCCAAATAGGTGCATCAGATGTGCCCGGAAGAGTATAGGGTTGACCCAATTGAAAAGGCAGCCAGCTGCCAGGACTGATTAAACGGAATGCCTGCATACGAACCAAATTGGGAGCAGGCCATTTTTCGGGGGAGGGGGAGCTGATTGAAATCGCAGGCGACACAGGCGACACAGCCGGCCACAGACAAAGTGGCGACATTCTCTGCTAACCCAAGGCAATTACATGACTTTATCCCCTTTTGTGTGTGTTCGCTTCCTACTGCAGCAAGGAGCATCAGCATGGCATACATCTGAACGGGGCACGTTCGGCAAATTATCGGACCATCGAGTGGACACAGCCGCATGTCGACCAGCTGTACACCATGTACATGCAGGAGCCGCTCAGCATGCAGTGCAACCGATCCGATGGGCAGCGCTTCGAGGGCCACAACTGGGAGGGCGTGCCCCCGACGCCCGTCCAAATCAAAATGCCCATCCATCGCAAACTGTGCCCCAACTACAATCCGCTGTGGCTCAAGCCGTTGGAGAAGGGCGAATGCGATTTGCTTGGCGAGTGCATCTACTAGGCGAGCCTACGAATTGCATTTTGTATTTTTTTTCTTGTTGCGGGAAATGGGGAAACACAACACGCACACACGCACACACACGCACACACATGCCGAGAGAGACTTTTTTTGGTGTAGGGTTTTTAATTCGTTGGGCTTATATAAGATAGTATTTGATTGTCATCAACAGCAACAGCAACAGCAACATCAACAGCAACATCAACATTAGCGTGAATTGAAATGGCAAAGACAAAAGGTTACCGAAGCAGCCAAAAGGGGCAAAGCTTTCTTTAAATAACTAATGAATTGTTGGCCTTTGAAATTCGCCGACAATTTGACAGAAGAACGTGGCCAACACACACACACACACACGCACACACACACACACACACACACGCACACACACAGCCACACACACACGCACACACACACACACACACACACACACACACACACAGACACTTCAGAAGCAGCCGCCCAGCTTAAAGCGCCAAATGACACAAAAGAAACCTAAAAGAAAAACGAGTGAAAACGTAAGGAAAATAAATGAGAAGCAGCTGGAAAAAAAAAATAGAAGAAGAGGAATAAAGAAAGCAAGTAGGGGGACAGCCAATGGCCCCAGGTGGGGGGCAGCTGCAACTGTTTTCAATGCGAGCTAACGGCACTGTTTATGCAATATAAATGAGCCAACTTTGAGTCAGTCAGTCGGCATGAGCGTCAGGATAAAAAGGATGCGACCAGCTACAGCCAAGCATAAGGAAATGGAAACAAAAAAGTAACTGTAAGGTGGCCCAACTCTAATTACCAAGTACCGCCCCCAGTATAGCCCCAATTGTCAAGTGTCCTGCGAAGGCATAAAAACAAAACAAAACACAACAAAGTTCCCTTGCTGCTGCCGGATGTCTGCCGTCATTTCACATTTTGGACAGCCAACAGCCAGGCAAATGTCCAATTGGATTGCAAACACACAAAACTATCGATAGTTCAGGTTAATCGATAAGAGTCTTAAATGCATCTATTCGACTTATAGGTTAGGTTATACATCACTTATATCACCATGAGTAGCTATGAGTTTAAATAGGTTTGTTAGTCCAGTATAGCTGAATCTAAGTAAAGTTTAATTTGCGTATAGAAGAAGATACTTTTATTGCTCCTTAGCATGAAGGCATGAATTGTAGAGTACAATCTAAAGCTTCCAATGATCTCAATATCAAGGATTAGTTGCCAATCGGTCTAACCTCAACTAAATCTCCAAGATTATATGCATGAGTCTCAAATCGCATAATGTGTTATCATATTTGGCAAGCATTCCAAATGGATGTTTTCAAGACTTGAACGATTAAACTATCGATAGTCTTGTAGCTTTAATTCACAGTCAGAGTTGCAAGCTTAAATAATAAACAATATCGTTTTTTAAAAATTTGTATTATTATTATATAAAAAACTTATATTCTGAAATTCACTTTCGAAACATTTTCACAGAAATATGAATAGCATAGTTTTTGAAGCACACTATAAAATGCAGTTTGGTTCATTATTCATTTTGTTGCTGGATCCTTAGATTCTTGATGCTGTGCATATTTCGGTGAAAATCCAAATTATTGCCATAGTGTTTGGGGGAGTGGAATTAGGAGAATATAGATGTTAATAAATATTGCATATTGTCGCTGTTGTTGTTGATGTAAGGACACGGAAGATTTTGCACAGTTTTACAAGGATTTATATACAAAACAGAAAGAAAGAAAAAACAAAGACAAAGACAACATATTATAATGAACGGACACAAAATACATATGCACAAAACATGTAATGGATACGTTTAAGTGTAGCTACATACATATATATGTAAGATGTGATAATTGTTCTACGGCTAAAAAACAAAAAAAACATAAACTATGAATGTCGATGAAAATTTATAAATATAAAAACACCTATGAAAAATAAAAAAATATTTAAAAATAAAAAAAAGCCAAAAATATATATATATATATATTAAATAAAATGTATACAAAAGCCTTCACGCTGAAGAAAAATCCAAAAAATATCGAATAAAAAATGACCACCATACCAGTATGAAGCGAAATTTGGTTTTAAATTTATTACTGGACCTGCAGGGAAAATACTAATTTTCTTTTTCAGCTTCTAATCATAAATTTGTTTGTTAATATTGTGCATTATTTGAGCTCTCAAAGTGGTTTGTCACAACATCCATTTGATTCTCTTAAATTATATATTTCTGGTGTCTGTTTCTAACATTGCTCTTAAAAGAGCTAATATTCTTAAAAACAGAAACATTCCATGAAATATAAAATCAACAAATTATTCTTATATTTAGAAATGTGTGCTAAAACTATATACAAAATTGTATCATATTTAATTCCTAATAGCCAATTTTTCTTTGGTGCATTTATCAGGCTTTTTATACAAAATTTAAATAAATAGCTTCGTTAAAGTTTAACTATGTCTTGTATAAAGCCAGTCGCCCGTTGAAAATAACAAAATCAGACAAGAATGAAATGCTCAAAATTTTAATTTTTTTAACAGTGAGAAAATATTGTTAAGATTTCCTAAGAAGGGTTTTTAATAGTTGCCTAAATGAATGGGAATCAGAACTGAGAATTATTTGACAGAGATATGTTGACTACTATATACTCAAAGGCAATTAAATGTAGTACAGCTTTTACAAAAAAAGTCTGTATATAAAATTGGATGAATGCAACTAAGAGACTATTACCAGGTTTCCGGTGTCCTTTGATGAAGGCTGCGATATGAAAGCCCGTTTGCAATTGAAAGAATAATAAAAAGTGTTTGCTATTGAAACCAGATATTGATAGTTTGGTTAACTTGTTCGCTATATTAGTTTGTTGTTGTTGTTGTTGTTGTTTCAGTTGCGAATCGATTTGGTAAGCCACTTGGCTGCCAGATGGCTCATGTACTGAGTGCCGCCGATGTCCTGGCCGCATATTCTGGCCTTCCCAAACCTTGACTGAGCGCCATTTTAATTGATTTTCAGTTTTTCGCGACGAAAAGGACGTGCGTTTGCCGTTATGAAAGTATTAAAACGGTTGCAATCCAATTAAAAGTTTTTAACGAAATCATGCAACACCACCTACCACCTACCACCCCCCACACACACACACACACACACATACGAGTACTTTAATATTCATTGGCACACACACACACACACACACATGTCCATATAGATAGTGGGAGCGGATGAAAAGCGATATGAGCCTGATTTTATAATTTTTTTTTGGTTTTTTTTCTCTTTCGTTTTTTTACCAACTAAATTTGAATCAGCGCACAGCGATTAAAAACGACAGATAGGTTTTTTCACATGCACATTTAATCATCCTGCTGGCATTTTAAGTGGCCCTGCTCCTCGTCCTGGTGCTGCTCCTGGTCCTGGTCCTTAGCCTGCTGCGTTGTCTCTTTAGTATTTGATGGCTGCTTTTTATGGCAACTGTCTCGTAATAAATCCGGCTCGTAAAGCAACTTCAAGTCATTTTCATATTATCGTTTGTCCCAATTATCTCCAATTTTATTGCTGCGTTTAAATATTGAGCGTTGCCAATCTGATGTCAGAAACTGAACATATTTTCACATGCAATATCTTTATACTCTTTTCGAAGAAAATAGTAGTGTGACGCATAGAAGGAAGCGTCGGAGACCCCCAAAAGTTACTATCAGTATGATTAGAATGACAAATCAAATAGATCTAGCCATGTCCGTCTGTCTGTCTGTTTGTCTGCTGTATGTATGCAAACTAGTCCCTCAGCTTATGAGCTATCGTTATAAAACTTTGCACAGAGACTTATTATTCAAAGGGACAGCACATTGGTTGGAACCGGCCAGATCGGACTACTATATCTTATAGCTGCCATACAACTCGAAGTCGGTTTTGGCCATAAATCCTGTTTTCAAAGCTACTGCTATGAAAATTTGCACATATACTTATTATTCAACAAGACAGCACATTGATCGGAGCCGGCTGGATCGGACCACTATATCTTTCAAAAGAAAATTTTTAATTCATATGATATCATTTCTTAGAACAAAAAAAAATATATGCCATGCGATAAAAGGCATTTTTACAGCATATGCTGCAGTTGGCAGAGTGAGAATTGTCTAAAGGTTCGAAAAGAGTATGAAATCTTCGGCACGACGAAGATAATCCTTTCCCACTTGTTTTGGACAACATTTATATTTACTAAGAACATTTTCTATTAATATGTATATTCAAATGTTCATGGAAAAATCACATATGTATATACGATCTCTTTATAGCAATCTTAAAGATTGATGCACCTTTATGCACCTTACACATTTCTTTACATTTGCATTAAATAAACATTCGAATTTTTTTACATTTTTTTTTTGCTGCTTGATTTTGATATTTATTTAATTGATTTTTAAACAGCATTTATGTTAATTAATAACATTAAGAACTATTACGATCTTCTGATAGTATTGCTGTATTGATTTTCTTTTGAGTTTTCTACAATCAACTGTCAACGATTTTTCTGTGTGTTTTCACATCAAGTACCGTAAGAAAACAAACTCTCAGCTTATAATGTTCGCAAAAGAAACACTCAACTTTATTCGAAGAGATACAAAAGGTAAGCACAAAAGAAGCTATGCTAATTTATGATTCGACGCGTCGCAGAGTGATCTCTCTCTCTCTTCTCTCTCTCTCTCTCTCTGTCTTTCTCAGCACGCGCAGCTTTACAGTTAGAGTAACGGTGTCGACGGCGTTGGTGTTGTTGTTGCAAACACAACTGGGGGCGGGGGTGGCGGCGGCAGTCTGCTGAGCGGAAAGTCCGTTAGCTTATCCAGTTGATCCATGCGGCAGCAGTGCATAACGCCATATTGGGGCAGCAAGTGCAGCTGGTTGAAGAGACTGTTGCGCAGCCAGGGTATCTCAGCGCACATGTCCGTGCAGAACGAGCTGAGCTCTAAGACATTGAACTGCAAGTGAAGAGAGCGGATAGAGAAAGAGCATAAGCAGTAGCGAGCGAGCGTACACTGAGAAAACAAAACTCTGAAAACACTTTTTCACTTATAATAGTACAACAACAGCAATGTGTGAATATAATATTTTCTTCGAAAAGATTCTAAAAATGAGTATCTAAGCCATGCATGGTCGCCTAAAGCAAAGACTTTTATAATTAAAAGTATTCAGAAGAGACAAATCGTTCGCAACTTGGTTCGGTTTTGCTCAGTGTAAGGAGTAGTAATGCTCATGGTGAAATTGTACTAAAGGTGGACTACATTATTTTTCGGGCTGCCCAGCCGATTTCACCACGCTGTCGTTGCTCCGTTTTTGATACGTTCGAGCTGCTTGTGTATGTTTGTATATGTGCTTAAGAATGCGTGCATTAACGCTTGCAGAACACATACATATACAATCACGCATGCAATCATGCACTCAAGAAAACATTCCTCCGCATATCGACCTTCTTCAACGACGTTCGCAAAGCGACTGGCAAACGAGGCAGCAGGCAGCAGAAAAGATCCGCCACGATGCATTTAGCCAACCCATGGTGTAATTACTAAAGGTGGAGTAAACTACAGTGTGGTGAATCTTTTCAGCTGCCTAGCTTGCCAGTCGTTTCCTGAACGTCGTTGAAGCAGGTCGACATGCGGACGAATTTTTTTGTTTTCAGAAATGTTTGATTGTATGCGTGAATGTATTTGTGCTTGTATGTGTTCTACAAGCGTTAATGCACGCATTCATAAGCACATATACACACATACACAAGCAAACCAAACGGCAGGCAACTGCTGGCAGCTCGTTCGTAAAAAAAACGAAGCAACGACAGCTTCGTGAAATTGGCGTGGCAGCTCGAAAAAAAGTTTACTCCACCTTAAGTAATTACACCATGAGCCAACCTTTAGTTTAGTAATTTCACCATGGTAATGCTTACGTATGGTGAATTGTGTGCGACAACAACAAACTCCTCGGGCACACTGCCCGCTGGCCGCAGCGCTCGCACATGCGCCCAGATGTAAGCCGGCACCGTTATCACTTCTCCCTGGTCGCCAATCAGATGCAGCGGCCGACTGGCGTTACAGTTAGCCAGCGGCAGAGTCGCCACGCCCGAAACGCCCACACGCACATTGAATCGATCGTTGCCGTTATCGCCGCTGGCGGCGCGCAGTGCTCTCTCAAAGTGCTGCCAATTGCCGGAGCGGAGAGAGCGCAGCCATACAGTGCTGAGCATGTCGCTATAGCCAGTTAGCTGCTGCTCTGCTGCGCATCCTGCAGCAGGCTGGCGAACTCGAACTCCAGGGGGTGGAAGAGCTCGCCCAAGTCCTGCTGGCTGCCAATGAGCTGCTGGAACTTCGACTGGCTGGCAAAGCGAAAATACGTACTCAGACTGCCAATGAAGCTGTCCAGCTGTAGGGCGTCCAGCTCGGGCGACGGCTGCGTCTCCAGCAGGATATTGTGAGCCGCCGGCGCCAGATAGCTGACGAAACGCAAATGCATCGCACTCAAATCGTAGCACATGCCCAGCACTTTGATGTCACGCGCCATACCCTGTAGTCGGTAGCCAACGAGCAGGGTCATCGCATCCGGATAGCATCCGGCCAAGCTCCTGTTGCTCTCGTACAGCGCCTGACTGTAATCAGCACTGCAACTGACATAATCAGTGTCCCGCTGCTGTCCATTCAAATAGATGCCTTCTGCCGTACAAAGCAGTTCCACTGTTGCCGCATTGCCTCCGTTGTTGTTTATCTTGATGCCAGTGGGGCAGTGCAGTGCTATCGTCTCGTTGACAAACATATCGATATTGGACAGATCCTGCGTCACGATCGTCCTGCTGCCGATTCGCTTCAACACGATCGGCTTAGGCTCGTTCAGCCCGAAATAACACGCGGCCGTCGCGGATGCCACGAGGAGCAGCAGAATTGGGAACGTCCGCAACATCTCAACGCTCGTTGTGTACTGATCGCAACTTGGACGGATCGAATGAAAGTCAATGCTTTCCAGTGGCAGAGATGAGCGCGTGAGCGCGTGAGTCGTGAGTGCTCCCAAGTGTCCCAAGTCACGACTCAAGACGAATATGCAATATTAACATATTTCATTAATCCAAATCTCCGCATCTTCGTAAGAAACATAATGTTAATTGTTAATGTCTTACATAGTTCTTTATAAATGACTTATAATACAAAATCTATATTCATGCATATGATATTTTAGCGATGAATCTTTATACAAATATGCAAGCTTCTTATTATATAGTTTTCCTCACATGGGATACATACATATATATATATATATATATATATATTTATACGTATAGGAAGTAAAGAAACTTTTAGTTATAAATAGAAATACAAAATTACAAGTAAAAAAATAAGATCGTGTTTTCGTACATTTCGTAAAGATTACGGCACATGAAGCTCATCTCTGTTATCAGGATAGATTATAAAATCGTAGAAAGAGAGGCATGCATATAATCATAAGTATTGTCTTGTCTTAACATTGAATAACCTTGCGAGTCTGCTTTAAAGCAAAATCTCCCTTTTCAATGGGCACAGGAATAATCAAAACAATAATATACATATATACATATATATATGTATATAATGTTTTATTTTTAAAGCAAATCAGCATACAAATAAATAACAAGTAAGAGTGCTCTAGTCGTCAGTCGGAGTGCCCGACTACGAGATACCCTGAACCCAGTCCTTACAATCATTCATATTAATCTAAACACACACATGCTGCAGTACAAGCAGTACAAGCAGTGCAAGCGGTCTAAGCAGTTAGCTTGCTTTTCGCTGAGCCCCACATAATGGAAAGTTAAATCTTAAATAACTTCTGTGTTTATCGTCCGATCTTATTGAAATTTTTGGGGCAAACAATTGTCAATAATATGTGTGACCAAACCAAATTGCAAGGTCGTACCTTCAAAAATGCGTTTTTTTAACTTTTGGGGGGTTTGGGGGGTGGTATCCAAAAAGTGAAAAATTTGTTCATGTGTATGCTATTCGAGATTATACATGTCAAATTAGGGGCCTCTAGCTCTTATAACTTGTAAGTTATATCCAAAAAACGCTGGTCTAAAATCGAAATTTATCGATAACTTTTGAACGGGACGAGCTATCGATAAATTTTAATAAACTTGATCTGTCCCGGGATTAGGAGAACTTATGTTCCAAATATGAAGTCAAAGAAGTCTAGCTCTTGTAGTCTCTGATATCTGTGTGTTCATACAGACAGACAGACGGACAGACGGACAGACGGACAGACAGACGGACATGGCCAGATCGACTCGGCTATTGATACTGATCAATAATATATATACTTTATATGGTCGGAGATGCTTCCTTATGCCTGTTACATACATTTGCACAAACCCATAATACCCTTTTTACCCATTTTTAATGGGTTCAGGGTATAAAAACAAGTAAGAGTGCTCTAGTCGGGAGTGCCCGACTACGAGATACCCTGAACCCAGTCCTTACAATCATTCATACTAATCTAAACACACACATGCTGCAGTACAAGCAGTACAAGCAGTGAAAGCGGTTTAAGCAGTTAGCTTGCTTTTTCGCTGAGCCCCACACAATGGAAAGTTAAATCTTAAATAACTTCTTTGTTTATTGTCCGATCTTATTGAAATTTTTGGGCAAACAATTGTCAATAATATGTGTGACCAAACCAAATTCCAAGGTCACAACTCCTCACAACTCCAAAATGCGTTTTCTGAACTTTTGGGGGTTTGGGGGGTGGTATCCAAAAAGTGAAATATTTGTTACATGTGTATGCTATTCGAGATTATACATGTCGAATTTGGGGCCTCTAGCTTTTATAACTTTGAAGTTATGTCCCAAAAACGCAAGTCTGAAATCGAAATTTATCGATAACTTTTAAACGGTACGAGCTATCGATAAAATGAAATAAACTTGATCTGTCCCGGGACTAGGAGAACTTATGCTCCAAATATGAAGTCTCTACCTCTTGTAGTCTCTGATATCTGTGTGTTCATACAGACAGACAGACGGACAGACGGTCAGACGGACAGATGGACAGACGGACAGACGGACAGACAGACGGACATGGCTAGATCGACTCGACTGTTGATACTGATCAATAATATATATACTTTATATGGTCGGAGATGCTTCCTTATGCCTGTTACATACTTTTGCACAACTTCATTATACCCTTTTTACCCATTTTTAATGGGTTCAGGGTATAAAAATAGCATAGCGGATAATTTGACGAATCAGCTGAAAAATGCACTCAACAATTGTTTGTCTTACTCTGTTCCCAGTTTTAATGCTGATATGTAGATATGTACATATGTATATGCATGTAAGCTGATTCCCTCTCGGAAAAGTTGACTTTGTATACACAGATACAGGCGATAAGGGACATACGAGAAGAAGGCACATGCAAATAATACATATATACATATATACACATATACAAATCATGCTGTTGTTTTTTATACTCTGACACCGAAGGTATTCAGAGTATATTGAGTTCTTGCAATGTCTGTATGCATGAATGCATCTTTTTTCGTCGATATTCAAGATAAAGCTTGAGCCACGCCCACTAGGAGGCTTGTAAATCGATAGCATGTCGATACACCATAAGTCTGAAATCGATAAGACTTTAATATTTCTCACAGTCTTAAAGCTTGAATCAGCAAATTGGGTAGGTATATTTCTGGTGACCTCTCCAAAAATAGGATCCTATGCTTTCCGGCCACGCCCCACTATTACGCCCACCAGCGCGCTCTCTAAAAATATTTGGAAATAGTTATATCTCCCAAAGTTTAAGACCTTAAGTCATCATATTTGGAATATGTATTACTTGTAGTAGCCTCCCACACAGATCACAGAAATTTCCCAACTATGCCTACGTAATCGCGAAAATCGATATACCCGACAGCACAAATCGATAACACAAGTATATTTCGCACAATTCTTAAGCTAGAGTTACCAAATCTTGTCAGATTTCAGATTCCCAAGCAGTTTTGATCAAACTTCGAGATTTCTATTGAAATCAAAACGTGATAAGGCCTAGAATTGCCGTAACTTTGTCAAAACTTATCAGATTTTCCATCACGAGACTTTTAGTTTGACCTCCCCAGTAATATTGCAGCTTTATTAATTAATCAATAATAAGATAAGCAAAGTAAAACCATTGCCGATTTATTTAGAAGTATTTAGGTGTCCAAAATATCGCTCAGTCGAGCATTATTTATAACATTTATCTTCCTTAAAACTTCGATTCGTTAGTCAAATTCACAAGCTAATTAAACATGTTTTTAGAGTCGACATTGTTATCTTATGTTTAACGACTATTTGTTAAATATGTGTATGATAAAATTACAAAGCTGCTATATAACAATTGTGTTTTAGATGAACAGCTCTTTAGCTACTTCATTTCAACTATGAAATTGCCTTTGATTTCAAATAATAAATTAAATATATGCATGTATTGTGTAAACTTTGGACCACTGCCCAGTGAATATTAAGCCATGATTACTCTGATTGCATTAGCTTTATTGCCAGGCAGAGATGGTTGCCAAGTGATGCGTGACCAGGACAAAGCTGCCGCCAGGATGAATGAAGCATACAAATACATACATATGCACAGAACCTTCTACACACACACACACACACACACACACACACGCATACACATACACATGCACATATGTGTGTGTTTTGTGAATCAAAAAAGTCAAGTGGCAACACGCGTAACGCAGCGTAACGTAAAATGAATACGTGAGAAGGCGTTGCAAGTTGCTCAAGCGAGTGTGTGTCTGTGTGTGTGTGTGTGTGTGTGTGTGTGTGTGTGCGTGTGTGTGTGTGCATGTAATCGCCTTTTTGACTGCTTAACATTGCATCTGCTCACACGCACGCATGCAAAGCACATTTAATCAGCAGCCCCTCCCCCCAACCAGCCTCTTTCGACGCCTCTGCATGCTGGGTATACTCAAAGCTCGGTGGGAACCTGGAGCCGCGCCATGCGTGAGCAACGTGTGTGTGTGTGTGTGGTTATCATTATAGTCTCCAAAGCCAAAGCCAACGCCAACGCCAACGCCAATGTCATCGTCATTTTCATTTTCATCTTCATTTTGCTAAAACATTTATCTGCGCACCAATCACACACACACACACATGACCGCATCTATGTGTGCGTG
Organism: Drosophila flavopinicola; assembly: GCA_035042425.1. Lineage (NCBI taxonomy): Eukaryota > Metazoa > Arthropoda > Insecta > Diptera > Drosophilidae > Drosophila > Drosophila flavopinicola. Next base: position 1,028,229 of record JAWNLL010000438.1, on the reverse strand, counting down.
TGTGAAGCACAAAAAAAGAAAAATCAAGTAAGAGTGCTCTAGACGGGAGTGCCCGACTGGCAGATACCCTGAACCCAGTTCTTACATTCATACTAATCTATCAGTACATACATGTAACGGAAAGTAAAATCGTTGATAGCTTCTGTGTTTGCTGTCCGATCTTTCTTTTTTTAGTACATAGCATTGGCTATAAAATGTGTGACCAAATCACATTGCATGGTCAGAACTTCAAAAATGCGCGGATTAGGGGGTGGTATCGAAAAAATGAAATATTTGTAATTTGTGTATGATATTCGAGATTATACATGCCCAATTTGGGGCCTATAGCTCTTATAACTATCAAGTTATTACCAAAAAAACGCTGGTCTGAAGTCGAAATTGATCGATAACTTTTGATCGGGTCGAGCTATCGATAAAATGAAATAAACTTGTACTGTCCTGGGACTACTTGAACTTATATTCCAAATATGAAGTCTCTAGCTCTTGTAGTCTCTGATATCCGCGTTTTCATACAGACGGACGGACAGACAGACAGACAGACAGACAGACAGACAGACAGACATGGCTAAATCGACTCGACTGTTGATACTGATCAAGAATATATATACTTTATATGGTCGGAGATGCTTCCTTATGCCTGTTACATACTTTTGCACAAAACCATAATACCCTTTTTACCCATTTTTAATGGGTTCAGGGTATAACAAGCAAGCCAGTTTGCTATGCAGCAAATTAAATACCCTTAAACACAAAATTATAGCTGGATTATGAAATATTTTTGATTCTTGAAAATTTAAGTGATTTTTATTATATTTATCATACAAATTTGAATTTAGGCTAATAAAATAATAATAAAATATTTACAGTAGTCGTATTTATTTTAAGTTTAAGAACAACATTTAAGGAGCTCAAGAAAGCTCAAGATTCAAATGTTTTTATTTGTATAGCCGGAACTAATTACAAATGTGGTAAAAAGGGTATAATGAAGTTTTTTTGGTTTTTATTTATTTAGTCTGGATTATAGTATAAGAACCCAACGTTTTTGTATTATTTGTGTCTTTCGGCTATGCAATTAACAGTCACCTTATACCTTGGAACACACTTATCCGTTGTTCAGATCAGCTACCATGGACTTCTTTTGTTATCTGCTTACATTTTGGCATAATGTTAAATAACATAACTGAAAAAAACCAAGCCGATATATTTTTCTTATAGAATCAATCATGTTTCACATTTTGTGTCAAAATTGGAACACCTGCGGCAAGTGTATTAGAAAGCGAATTTAATGTCGCAAACTTTTGATGTGTGCTCTAATTTATATACAAACAGACAGACAGACAGACAGAGAGAGAGAGAGAGAGAGAGAGAGGGAGAGAGAGAGAGAGAGGGACTGAGTCTGGTGGTGTCCGTCTAACATTGCAGCTGTGTGGCAACTCTGTTAGCAGTCCTGTTAGCGTTTTGGGTTGCATAAACATGTCTATGCCACGGCGTGGCGTTTGCCTCGTTAAAGTAAATTTGTTTTTACGCTTGATGGCAAATTGCGCGAGACCTCAGACCCAGGACTACCCGCCTCCCGCCGCCCATCTGCCACGCCCATGCACTTGACTTTTGCATGATGTGCGTTGGACCCGTTAATATTTCATATGTCAACGCAAGGAACGACCCATCATACCCAAATGCCAACACCTCCCCCCCCCCCTATCCGACACATCCCCAACTCTGTTTTCCTTCCCCTCTCCACAACACACATCCTTTTCTGGGCATCCTGCCACACCCCCCCCCCCCGCCTTCTTTTTTTCTCGAGCGCTGCCTTAAATCGTTTGCATTTAAAAAATTTGATTATGTGAAATTCTCATGCGGGGAAATTAAATTTATACACAGATTCACAATTTCTCTGCCCGATTCTTGTTGTTGTTGTTGTTGTTGCTGCCGCTGCTGTCTCGTATTTTCATTTTTTATGACGGCTTTTCCGCATTTTCGGCATCAGGCAGAAAAGCAGCGGAAAACAAAAAAAAAAATAATATAAATAAAGTAAAATAAAATAACAAGTATGCTCAAGTGGAGAAAGCGCGACTTACAGATGCCCTCTAATCTTGTACTATTTTGTACATTTTATATGAAATTTAAAATACTATGTGCTACATTTTAAGAGAAGAGCAAAACAAATTCAATTTGATTGCAAGTTTATATATAGAGTTGTGCCTAACTACTTAGACGACTGCTCATACCACATTTTGCACATAATATAAATACAGGGTATGCAGAAGAAAGGAGGAAAACAGTCGACAACATGCGACTGACACATTCAGTCAACCAGTCAAATTGATCTACATGCGATTCAGTTACACAGTTGATTCGCAGTTGATTCGATGTCTTATTCCCGACTGGAATATTAATTGAATAAGTTATCGACATATTTCATAATGCAAGTCTGTATATCGATAGTTGATTCGGCTGAAAGTTATTTATTGAAAATCATCCACTGAAATATGAAACACCATTTATTAATTTATGCTTTAATATTTACATGCGACATATAATAAAATAAAATTCATTGAAAATAAAAATAAAAATAGCAACAGTAAAATAATAAATTTATGATGTTTTTTTGGCTCGCTTAAAATTAACATGAAACTAAATTTTAAATCCTTGAACAGTATAGACTTTAATTATGATAATGAATATTTTGTATATTGTGTAATATTAAAATAGTTTTGCTTTAGTTTCATATGAAAATAATGTGTTATTTGTATAGGGTATTTACAAGTTGATGATTGCTGCAAGCTGATTGCTTTATTTGCAGTGTGTGTTAAGCGACTTAAAACAGCTTAAATGCTCCGTGCTGGTACCATCAAGGAGGGGCACAATGACTCTGGAGTCGGGACCCGGGACCCGGGAGTCGGGACAAGGACACATCGGCATTTGTGCTTTAAGGGACAACGGCTGGCAAATGTTTGCGATTTACGCATAATTTATGCAAAAAGCGACACAACAACAACAGTTTGACATTAATCAGTATGCTTTATTGACTTGACCCAAGCGCAGAACAAACGAGCCACACAGATGGAACAATAGAGTGCGAAAGAGAGAGAGAGAGAGAGAGAGAGAGAGAGAGAGAGCGGGAATGGATGGAGTGAGAGAGAGGCAACACGTATGACGTCTGTGCTGCTGCCATCCTTGCCAACTCGACATTCCCCATAACTTAATAAAGAAATTCTTGATGCCACCAGCTCGCATCTCGCATCTCGCATCCTTCCACTTCCACTTCCACTCTCCATCATCTCGTTGTCCCTTTCTGTCTGTCTGTCTGTCTGTCTGTCTGTCGTCAGACTCATCAATGGCGTTAATGTCGACCAGCGTTGTTCCTATTGTGGTTCCGTGCCTTTTGCCTTTCATTATGAATGCGACTTTGACATTCTGCTGCTGCTGCTGCTGCCTCTTTTTGCGGTCTACCATTTATTCTCTTTTTTGCGGCTTTTAAAAAGGAATTTTAATAAATATTCCTATAAATGCCTGCCAGCCGTAAGCTGCGTATTTTCATTAATGATTTTAATGCGTACCTGAAGCTATTTTTATGGAAAGGTGTTTGACATACTTTGTGTGTTCGCCTTTCGCTTTGACATTGACTTTGACACTCCTTTTGAAATGTCTAAATGCGTTTATCACTCTATATTTTTGTGAAATATCAATTAGATGTGTTACTAAGATGTACATATATATTTTATTACATTTTTCCAAGGAAGGAAATTTATCAATTAGAACATCTACTTATGCTGAAATTGAAATTAAGAGTATGCTTTGAATTTTAATTTGTTAAGCATATAAAGGTTTTTGAATTACTTGATTTATTTAAAAAATAGAAGAAAAGTATCAAGTAGCTTCTTTACCTAAACGTAAACACATATTTTTTTAAATTTAGAAACAATTATTTGAGTTTCAAGATAATCGTGAAAATGGGTTTGTCGTCATATACTGAATCATACTATATCATATCATACTATATCATATCATACTATATCATTTCATACTATATCATATCATACTAAATCATATCATACTATATCATATCATACTATATCATAGACTATTTAGTCGTGAAAGACCCTCGAGTTCTGCAGAATCTGAATCGATTTTAAAAGCCTTTTCTCTAGCTTTTACTATGGAATATTGAAAATTTCGGAAATGAATACTTCCAGAAATTGGAATGTCCCATCAGGTCGAAAATATAATCAAAATGTATAATTTCCTATTTTGAAACCATTAAAAGATCCAAAATATTAAGAATGCTTTATAATACAAAACAATATGAATAAAATCATCAAAATTCATTACAAATTATTGAAACTACCATAGTAAAAGTACAAGTTAGTAGATCTATTCAAAAATTTAAACCAGCCGCGAAAACAAGTTGTATAATATCCTAGCATTCACAGTATTATAATAAAACTTATAAAAAAATCGAGGAAGAGCTGCACCGACGATAACATACCCTGCATCTAAGTCTGAAGCAAATGATGTAAGTGAATATAAATAGCCATATAGGAGCTATGCAGATATAGTACCCCGATATTATTAGTTCTATTCATACACAAATACTCTATGGGACCTGAGATATCCCCTTCTAGGAATAAAACAACTCCCAACAAATTAATAATACCCTCTTTAGTGTGAAAATGTAGAATACGAAATTTATATATTAAAATCAAATGTTTGAGGACGTATCTGCTTTGTGTTTGGATTGTTAGCAATCTATTGTTATTGTTGCCATCATAGCTATTGACAACTCTGGCTAACGAACCGCACCAATTACAATTCAAAATATGTATTTACTACGCTCAACTCGAGCCTCAAGTCGATGACAAAATATCCACGTAGTGCTGCCCAAAATATAAAAGCAGATAAATATAATGAAAACAAATAATAATGCTGCAATGCAGAATGACTAACTTGAACATACCCTGTATGTTGTAGTTGCGTTAATGTTGCTTGTAAATTTTATTGTTAGTTGTAGAGTTGAACAATTTGCAATGTGCGGAATTAATGCATTTATACAGCACTAAAAATAAATGTTGCTTAAAAAACATATCAGCTGGTCGATATGAATCGATAAGAAAATCAACTTTATGCTAAAAGAAAGATGAGAAAATAAGATTCCTAATAATAAAACTAACCTACATGGAAACCACTTTGAATTTCAAATATAAAATCTGAAAATCATTACCAGAAAGTCTTACAATTTAAAATGTTATTTTGTACTATGTGCTTAGATTTAAATGTACTAAAAATAAAAGTTTTAAATAAAAATGTATGCGAGTGCATTATGTTTCTATTATTTCGATTTAGCTGGTATGAGCTTCATACCAAACTTGATGGATATAGCTCTTAGAATCTCTGAGTTCACGTGAATTGCTAGATCTGTAAATGGACAGTCGATAAAATATCATGTTGTATAGAAATATGTGCTAAAGTAGATGTTATGGCATTGTTTTCTTTGTAAAATTAGATAATGGGATTACGAACAAAAATACAAGTACAATTAAATATTTAATGAAAAACCCGTTTATTAGGGTAACGAATTTAAGAAATTCAAATTAATAAACTGTTCAAAAAATGTTACAGAATTTGTTATTCGCATGTATTTAATGTCGACTAAATAAAAATTAATGCAAAATTATGAATTGCAATTAATATTTGAAAATATGTTGGTTATAAGACATGAGTTTGACAATTAAATTCATATAAATAAATAAATAAATTAATATTATTTGTCATACCCCATATTTGTGAACTTTTTAATAGTTGCAGGGTGGTCAAAATGGACGCCAAATGTGCATTGCGCTGGTGATTAAAAAATCAAAACGAAATGAATCAAATAAAATAAAATAAATCAGCAGGAAAGTCGCTTAATTGCGCCGAGTGTGACAACATTGGCCCAATGCTCGATCGAATGCTCGATTTCAGTTGTGTTTTCGCTGGCCAAGCGAACGGATCGCAATTGCAAATCGCTTACGGCATTTGGTTGGCTAAACGTGCCACCACTGAGCTGCCTATAAAGCACCGCATTAGACAACAACAACAGCAACAACAACAACAACAGTATGCACTTGTACGTGGCAATGTGGGTCTGTGGCACGTTGCTGGCTTTGCTGCTGGGCTGGCAGCAGCGCAAATGTTGGCGCCTCATCTGGCAGCTGAATGGCTGGAGGGGCGTGGCACAGCAGCCAGTGCTCTGGTTCCTGCTCTGCATCAATTTGCATCCAAACAGTTGAGTTTCGCCTTCACTCTCTAACTCACCTACCTCTCTCTCTCTCTTATCAGCTACAATCTTGGACAGCTGCATCTAGTTGGCATCTTGTGACTTTTAACGATTTGTTTGCCCAGTTACCATTCAAAGGGTCTAATGAAGTTGTGCAAGAGCATGCGACAGGCAAAAGCTTATTTATATACATATATATTACTGATCAGCCGAGACGATCTGTCCTTTTGTCTGTCCGTCCGTCCGGTTGTCTGTCTGTATCAACCAACACGTACATGTTGAAGAGCAATCGACTCCTTATTTGAGCATAAGCTCTTGTATTCTCGCGTCAGTTGAAATATCTTTCATTTTATCGATAGCTTGGCCTGTTAGGAAGTTATCGATAGCTTTCAATTCACAATCATTGCCTTCTGGGCACATCCTGTGAGTTATCATATTTACAGCCAGTCAATTTGGTATGTATATTCGCATATGGCACATAGTACTAAAGAATATTTGAATTTGAATTTGATACCCTCCTTGCTAGTACTCTTTTTGTTTTGATTTGAACATTGTTTTGCGCGATCTTCAACATATTTTCGTGATCTTTACAAAAATCTTTAAATATTTGTCTGATTAGTTTATTTTCTAAGTTTCTTGTTTGTAGTTAAAATAGCGTCGAAAATATTAGGTCTTAACTAACAGATGATAAAGCCAATATACTCTTTAACCTGTTGCGAGCAGAGTATATCAAAATTTTAGAACTTAGTATGCGAACCTTAAGCTGAATCGTGTGAATTATGAAGCTGAAGTTCACAAAGTGCATTAATAATATATAAATAATATTGCATCTATATCTAATCTATATCATTTAATAAATAAACTCTTGATAAATTTAAGTGATAGTTAATAAATTAATTTTTCAACCGAGCTTTTTAAATTATATATATATGCTACATGATTTTTGCTTTACATACTTGATTAACGTTTACAAATTAATAACTTTAGCCCTAACTATTAACTCTGTTTACTAATAATGACTTTTGGACCACAAACATTTGAGGATATTTCACATTGATTAAAGCATATAAATATCTAGTATTATGTTTTAGTTTTATATTGAAAATATATAAAAATGAAGTCCTACTCATAGTTGAATTTGATTCTCCCCTTCTCCCTGCATATTTAGGCATACTGGACAAGGTGACGCGTCTTCGAGTGATCTTCCAGCGTCCACTGGCGATACTGATAGGGACGCGTGCCCTGCTCTACATAGATGATCCCGCCGGCATGGAGTGCGTTTTGAATGCGGCCGAGTGCCTCGACAAGACCTTCATGCAGGAGGGTTTCTTTGCCCGGCGCGGTCTGCTCCATGCACGAGGCAAGTCGTAGCCCACTGAGACTGAAATGAGGAATGTTTACTAATTGGTTTAGTGATTTAGGGCAAAAGTGGAAGCTGCGCCGCAAGCAGCTGAATCCGGCCTTCAATCACAACATTGTCGTCAGCTTCTTCGATGTGTTCAATGCGGTGGGCAATCAGCTGGTGGAACAGTTTGCCACCCAGCCACATCTGCACGGCCAGGCGGTGAAGTTCAAGGAAGCCGAGGATATGCTGAGTCGTGCCGTACTGGAAGTATCCTGCCGTGAGTAGCAACACATATGCATTCCCAATCCAAATCCCAGCTGCAACGTAAACAAGTGGGGAAGATTTTATACTCTTTTCTGATCTTTTGGCAGATTTAACTAGCTTAAATGCCTATGATATAGATTTGGGCGCGGTTCAATCAAGTGAACAATACAATTGTAGGCGATAGCTCGAAAAACGTGTGAAAAATGGCACAGTGCGACTTCCAGTTGTATGGCAGCCATAATATATAGTGGTCCAATCTGGCTGATTCCGATAAATGTTTAGTATCTTGTAATAGCAAGTATGTATGCCAAGTAGCATTGTGATAGCTCAAAAACTCAGAGACTAATATGCAGACAGGCAGACAGACTTACTGATCTGCTGACTGAAGGACTGACGGACATGGCTAGAAACTTTGGCGTACAAGCCATACTAGAGGTAGCTTCCTACGGTCCATCACAAACTTCAGGACAAAATGAATATACTTAGATTTTCGTTCGAAAAGAGTATAAACAAAACTAGTCTCTACTTTCGCGCCCTTCGCGTCGCGACACGTTTGTCCAGTTTCCATGCGACTCACGTACGCGGAACCCAAACACAGCCAGACATTGAGACAAAGCCGCACAGACCCCGAGGGTCAAGACTGAAGTGGGGCAGGTGGAGGCAATTTTCGGAGGGGGTTGCCTAAACTTAGATCGCATGTTGCGCTGTAAATTATGATTGGACCCATGCAGAAAGTAGTCAATTGCGTTTTGATTGCTTGCGCACAAGAGCTCATAACTATTTCCATTTGTATACCCCGAGCAATGGGGTATTTTAGTTTGTTCGCAAAGTAGCATAATTAACCAATACTCTTTTTGGCATATCTATTTTGGCATTTTCTATAATGGAACTTTGGTCATATGAAAACTTCCTAGATTACATTTTTTTATTCCTAAATCAAATGAGTTTCAGCAAGTTTTGTTTAGTAACCAAATATCATGTTAAGGACTGTGTTTTTTTTTATTTTATACAATATGTAATAGTTGCTATCTTTTAAGAACTTTTAGTTTGAATTTAATGACTATTTTGGAGTATTTATTTCTGTAAAGAAAATATGTAATTGATTAATGTGATCTGTTAATTGATTGTTTTGTTGACCTTATAAATTAGTGTACTAGACATAATAATATTTACAATGATAAGTTAAAAGTAAATTTTGATTTTTTTTTAAAAATATATTTTGAGTATGAATTTGTACTTATATGTATTTTAACCATGCAGCTTGTTTGAGTATTTCTAGAGATTGACTAAATCTGAAAGCGTAAATATAAATGGGTGATTATTTCTATATGTCATTTATTATTTTTAGCTAACAGTGGAAATGTGCTTTTATAAGAAGTTTCTCTCTTAAAAACGTAGAAGGCAATACATATTTTTGTTTTTAAGTAGGTCAGATCAAAAACAACCAAACGAGCAATTGCTTCACAATCAAAGTAAACTCATCTTATTCTCAAATTATTTAAAGAAACATTGCAACTATTGTCTTGTGGCACTAAATATAAAATGGTATTTATCTACAATTTTGATTAGTCACATTGAGTTTCATTGTAATAATGACACAATTTGATTTGAAATACATTTTTTGTGGGTGTTCATTTACAGTTGGAACACAAATCGCTTTGTTCAGAAAGTTCAGTTTTATTATGAATAAATTCTCATTAATTTCAAATATAACAAAAATATCGGTAATTTATTATAACACGTTTCTTTGTTATAGCATAAAATGTTGTTAAATATTTTATTATAAAAAATATATTTACATTGTGCAAAATAATAATGAAACAATTTGTTTTTAATATGCATGTCGTATTTACAACTTTCTTTGAGTGACAATTTAATGGATTAGCGGTCTAGAAAGTTCAATTTCATTATGCTGAATATGTAATGTATTCTCATTCTCATTTTAACTGGCTGAACTATGTAGACACTTTTCGTTGTTAACTGTAAAATGTTATAATATATTTTAATTTAAATATATATATATATATGTATATAGAGGATAATCCCATAGCGTTACTTACACACATGCCGTGTGGCTTAAAGCATTTACTTTAGCAGCGTTGACTTCAATTTGAGGGCAAATTAAATTACTTGACATTGCTGGATAAAATTGTTAGCGCTGCCCATTAGCAGTTGCCTGGGGCCAGGTGTACGGCAGGTGAACGGCAGGTGGGTTGGGCAAGGGCAAGAAGAAGAGGGGGGTGGTTGTGTGGTCTTAGCCTGGCTGATATGTGAAGGTTTAGCGAGTCGTAAGGGGGCGAATTATGTTGTCAGGAGCTGATGTTAAGACTTGTGCCCGCTGTCAACTGGCATTATTTGAATGCCACACATGTGCCTACTCCTTCTCTCTCTCTCTCTCTGTCTCTGTTGCTGTTGCTGTCTCTGTCTTTGGCTTAACACCTCGTTACCTTTTATTGCAGTCACAATTATGGGAACACCGACAAATTTCACGCAAGCGGATGACGCACACATCGCCACCACCTACAAACGGTGAGTATGCCCCCCTCTCTCTCACTCTCTCTCGCTCTTCCTGTCTCTGTCTAATGCAAAATGTGTGCTCTTAATAGGCTACTCGAAATCTCGGCTATTAAAATCGTCAAGCCGTGGCTGCAAATCGATTTGCTGCACCGCCTATTGGCGCCCCAGCTCTATGCCGAGGCGGAGGCATGCAACCAGCTGCTGGTGGACTTTGTGGCACAGATTGTGCAGCGCAAGCATCGCAATTGGCAGCTGCGGCATGCCATCGAGCACGACGAGGATGTGCCCTGGCAGCGCCGCATATTCATCGAGCAGATGTTCCAACTGGCCGCCAATGGCGAACTGACGCTCCAGGACATCGAGGACGAGGCGCAGTCCATGGTCTTGGTGGTGAGTACGGGACTTCAAAACAGAGATCCTTGTAGACTGTTGATAAAACTGCCTTAGATCTAAGCAGTTATTCAAAATCTAATATTTGTATAGTCAATTGGTTTATTGTGGATACATATATTCTAATTGTAACTTACAATAACTACTACTACAAGTTGAGCTTATAACTTGCTCATAAGTCACTATAGCTTAAAATGGAACCACACAATACGAGCAGCTTAGAAATGTAGAAATTCATCTGAGACTAGAAGAATTTGGGCAGAGGAACAAGTCATATAGACAATCTAGAATTCTAATAGGTGGCTAATGGGGAAGAATATACTTAGAATACTCACAGGTCTGCTGACAGGGCATTATAAACTAAGAAGTCATATATCAAAAGTGGGAATTACCAGTAGCGGATCCTGTGGATTTTGTAATATTAAGTAGTTATCTTCAAGGCATATCTTGGGAGAAGGTATATCGAATAGAAGATATAGTTTCCTTGTAAAACATATTATCCATTCGGAAGTACCTAAATTCAACTCAAGAAATAGGGTTGATGGACGAGCTGTTGGCTTAGAAGGGGGTACAATAGATCAATTAGGTACAAAAGACCCCAACCATAATACTAATACAAATAACATTTTTAAATGCTCTTAAGCTTATTCAGTTATCCAGGCTAAGATCAAATATTTCATCAATTGATCTGGCCATGTCCGTCTGTCTGTTGGTCTGTCTGTCTGTATGTATGCAAACTAGTCATTCAGTTCTTGAGCCATCGCGATGAAACTTTGCACATAGACTTATTATTCAAAAGGACAGCACATTAGTCGGAATCGGCCGGATCGGAGCACAATTTCTTATGGCTGCAATATAACTGGAAGTTGGTTTTTGCCATATATAACCAATATTTACAAACCTATCTCCCTCAATTTCCTCGTACATTTTAATAGACTTAAACTTTAAAATTGCAAGACGATTGAATCATAACCAGCGAAGATATTCGTCATTAAATATTTTGAAAGATCAGGTGTATACGGAAAAAAGTAATAAGCAAAACTTCAATTTTAAAAATTAACAAATCTTATATGTAGAATAAATTTAGAGGAAAAACCATGAAGAAATTGGTTTCAAGCTTATAGATCGGTTTAGTTTTGGCAAAGTGTTATGAGTTTCAAGTTTTCAGAAGGCATTTCCAGGGTACCAAAAACTTTCCAACTTAAAATTTGGTTAATTTTTGCCTGCGTTTTGGACAAAAAATTAACCATCTTAGAATCGGTTTTCAAGTGGATTTTTATACCAATGGTGACACCCACAATCGATTAAAACTCAAATTTCGCGATTCTATTTTTTGAGTACATATTTTTTTCGGAAAAAAGTAAAAAATGTGAAAATTTTAGAAATTTATAAAACTTAAATGTTGAATAAAAACAATGGAAAAACCATGAACAAATTATCCTACAGCTTCAAAATCGGTTCAGTTTTGACAAAGTTATGTGAGTTTTAATTCTTCAAAGCGCCTATAATAACACTTTGTTGTTATAATACTTTTCGAAGGAAAAAATATATTAATTTTGTTCTGGAGTGTGCAATGCATAAAAAAAGGCGTTGAAACTCCCCAAAAATACCTCCAGTATGTTTAGGATTACAAAACCAATGAAAAAACTGTGAGAATTCTATCCGCAGACTCAAAAAGAACATAATTCTACCATGATTGTTTTTTTTTAAGCCTAATTCTAAAAACGCCATGGAATCATTTTAAAATTTCAAAATACTTACGAAACTTAGTAAAATGTGAATTTCTTTTGCTTTGTCAAAACACTTTCTTGACATACTGTGATTCCTCAATGAAATAGCTTTCTCTCTTTTCGCTGCTCGCAGTCATTCGAGACGGTGTCGAACAGCATCATGATTGCCCTACTCTGCCTGGCCACCCACAAGGGCGACTGCCAGCGGCGACTGCGGGCGGAGATCGGGAGCGTGCTGCCGCCTGGGAACGATGCCAGCTATGTGGGAGTGGAGCAGCTGCAGCAGCTGCCATATCTGGATGCGTTTGTGAACGAGGCGCTGCGACTGCTGGCTACTGTGCCGATGAACTTGCGGCACGTGAGTCGCGACTTTCAGCTGGCTGGGCGGGAGGCGATTGTGCCGCAGAATACGATCATTGTGCTGGACACTTTCAACATGCAACGCGATGCGCAATGGTGGGGCGAGAGGGCGACCCAGTTCGAGCCGCAGCGATTCCTGCACAGTCAGCAGCAGGATCTGGAGCAGGAGCAGGCGCAGGAGCAGCATAAGGAGCAGGAGCAGGACGAACAGCGCCAGCAGCAGCAGCAGGGAGGAGCAGAGCGCAGGCACTCGTATAGTTTTCTGCCCTTCTCCAAGGGATTGCGCACCTGCATAGGTGAGTTTGTGCCAGACTCAATCCCATCCACAGTTTGGATTGAACTTCTTGAAATCCTTGACAGGTCGTCGCTATAGCTTCTTCATCATGAAGGTGTTCCTGGTCAAGCTGATCGCCAACTTTGACTTCAACAGCGATCTTCAACTGGAGCAGCTGCAGTTCGTTGAGGGCATCTCGCTCAAGTTTCGCAACGCCGACGAGATACTCTTTCAAATACAGCCACATAAGAGTTCATAATGCATTCAATGCAGTTAGTCAAATAACATCTATATCGATTATGTCTGTCGAATATATAAACTAGTTCCTCCGTTCAGATATGTTGATTCAACTTGGTACAGTTGCTTATAAGACCACTTTCGTATGATCGACTTGGTTGTTTCCAAAGATATTCAAATTGCGAGTATACTCCCAATTTATTACCCCCAAATATAGGTATATATGTATGTAAGTATGACAACATTAATATCAAATTGGAGCCTCACAATAAAAAAAAAATATTTTTTTTTCAAGACTTTATGGTAGTAATTTCAAATTTCTATAGTGTAAGTTCGATAATTTCTTTCAAAATAGTTTAATTGTTTATAATTTAGGAATATTTATTTCCTTTAAGCTCTAAATTTTGGACTATTTTGGCTTACAATTTAAGCAAATAAGATGTGTACGTCTAACTTTTTTTTTTAAACCTTGTTTTATTTAATTTTTATTAAACTACATATTTCCATAAAAATTGCTTTTGAATTTTAATTGAATTTAATAAAAATCGTCATTTAAACCATCGCAAAATTATAAAATATATTCCAGAAAATTCAACTGACTAATAATATATATAATCGTGTGCCTATTGCTCATCTATCTTTATTACCCTATGGTATATAGATATTTCCCAAAAGGATATATTTGCTCTGCACAAATTTCCCTACTATTTGAATTTGTGCTTTGCGACAGAGCTTTGCTTGAAATGCAGCACAGACTTGAACCATTTCGTGAGCTTGCAGCCAGATGGCGCCACAGTGCAGCGTCGCTTAAAGCTGCCTGAAAGCCATCTAAAAGCTTGGCATCATCTGTGCAAATTTAAAGCACACATTGAAAAACAAAACTGTTGAAAACCTTACAAAATAATAAAAAAAAGTAATTTCGAATTGGTAAATTAAGTTTAGTTGCCATTTTGCATACAATTAATTTTATTATTATTATTATTAAAATCCAACAAATAAAATTTATATAAAATTGTATGGAAATAGTTAGGCCTTTAAAAGCTTAGCTACCAAATTTGATGGTAAACGAAGTCATAGCAAACCTAAGGGCATTGGTTTAGGTCTTAAGTCCACGTAACCCCCATCAGTAGATATTCAGAAGTAGAAAATAAATTTTGTTTTTTTTTTGTTTTACAAGAAAATGTTATCAAAAACCATGCCTAATTGAATTGTGTTCCAAACGGTATTCATACTACCAAATCTAACTAAACAGCTCTTATGATTTCAATAGGAACATCATTGTACTGATTATATTACAAAAATTATTTTTAATCTAGTAGCCATCGAAAAACCTACGTTTCAAAAGAAAAGGTAATCAAGTAGGCATTGTCTTTTGAACCCAAAACTGACGTGGATACGGACCCCATTACATTTTCTTCAGTTCATACACAGACTCTCAACCAGTAACAACTCAGTAAAATAACAAAAAGTAAATTCCTAAATATAATTTTTTTTTCTTCCGAAAATAAACGTGGTATTTGTGAAACATTTAAAAAAGAAAAAAAGAATGGCGCTAGAAGAAATTTGCGGTCTGGACAAGATACTCCAGGCGGACTCCAGCAGGCAGCTGCGATCCAAGCTAAAGGAGGTAAGTGCCTTCTCTACGCCGTACGACGTGAGCGGACTGCCCATCAAGGATCCGGCGAAGCAAGTCAACAGGATACTGCACAAGGGTCATTTGAAGCTGGAAACGGCACAAGCGACGACCGTATTGGGACTCAAGTACCAGGGCGGCATCGTCATGTGCAGCGACTCGCGCTCCAGCCCCGAGCTGAAGGAGGAGGACGAGAAGATCATCGAGGTGCACAGCAACATATTGAGCAGCATCGCCGGCAGCCACGCCGACTGCCTCCACTGGAGCCGCCAGCTCACCAAGGAGTGCCGCCAGTTCGAGCTGGACAACGGACACTGCATGCCGGTGGGGGCCGCGGCACTCCGGATGAACCAACTGACCAGCGAGCTCGTTGGCCTGGGCCTCTCCATGGAACAGATGCTCGCCGGCTACGATGCCGCGGAGCCCAAGCTGATCTACGTGGACTCCGAGGGCGGCAACTTCGAGGTGGAGTCGTATGCAACCGGCTTGGGCGCAACAAGTGCCCTGGACATTGTGGACTCGCTATTCAAGTGGCCCATGATCGACGAGCAGGCTTACGATGTGGCACTGCGGGCTGTCCACTTTGCCACCCAAGCGAATCCCGTCACCAACGGACCCCTGCACCTCTATCACATCGGGAAGGACGAGGGCTGGAAGAATGTGGCGGTCATGAGTCGCATGGAACTCGACGAGCTCTTTGCGGGCGGTCCCAGCAGCAGGACCTGCTTTCGCGACAAGTCCTTTCCATTCCATATGGACTTTCGAACAGAGCCTCAAATGTTGTAAGATCGCATAAGCCAAAAATATTTACAAAATTATCTATTATAAGCTGGTAGAACATCAGAAAGTGTTAAACAAAGTCTTTTTCATTTTTCTCATTCTATAAAATCTTTTTTTTTTCTCTCGTTGTACTTCTATTATTTTCTAGGGCTATATTGATTGCCCTACAATCGGTCTTCACCAGCGTTTTGACTAATTGACTAAATAACGCAAAGAAAAGGTGTACAAATATGTTGATTACATATTTAATTTTTGTTTTTTAATTTTATTTATTTATTTTTTTTTTCTTATTGCATTTATTGCATTTGTGTTTTAAAATTTTTTTTCTTTTGTGGCTTAGTACTTACATTTTGATTGATCGATTTGCATTGCATTTACATTTGCATTTGCTTTTGAATTTTCTACATTAGGTGCATTATTTTCTGCAATTGTATTTTTTTTTCCCCCCGATTTTTTTAAAATTTTTTATTTTTATTTTAACTTTACATTGATACAGCGATATACACGCATGTTAAGAAAACCCCAAGCAAAAAGACTTAAAAAAATTAAAAAAAAATAGTATACAATTTTAAAGAATTTGGAAATCATAAAAAAAGTGTGGAAGGATTATCTTCGGCGTGCCGAAGATTTTATATTCTTTTCGAACCTATAGGCAATTTTAACTCTGCCAACTGCACCACTGAATTTTCATAAGCTGTACAAAATCGTTTTGTCGCGAAACATTTTTTTTTTTTAAGAATATTTAATTTATTGCCAGTTGTATAGCAGCTATAAGATATAGTGATCCGATCCGGCCGGCTCCAACCAATGTGATGTCTCTTTGAATACTAAGTATCAGTGCAAAGTTTCATCGCGATAGATTCAAAAACATGGGATATATGGCCAAAACCGACTTCGAGTTGTATGGCAGCGAAAAGAGTATAATTAAATTAAAAACAAGTATGAGTGCTCTAGACGGGAGTGCCATACCAGGAAATACCCTGAACCAAGTCCTCACATTTTGTCATACTAACCAGTCAGTGTACTTACATACAACCACACGCAATCAGTGCAAGCAGTTTAAGCAGGTAGCTTCTTACTCACTCAGCCCCACACTATGTAAAGTTAAGTCTCTAAGATCTTCTGCGTTTACCGTCCGATCCTTTTGAAGTTGGGCATCAAATTGGCAATAAAATGTGTGACCAAACCAAAATTCTTTCTTACACTTACCCCTTTGGGGGGAGTGGGTGTGCTATCCAAAAAGTGAAATATTTGTTACATGTGTTTGCTATTTGAGATCATACATACCAAATTTGATGCCTAAAGCTCTTATGACTTAAGGTTTGGCCCAAAAGCGCTGGTTTGAACTCGAAATTTATCGCTAACTTTTGAATGGTCCGAGCTATCGATAAAATGAAAACGCATATAAAAGGTGTACAAATATGTTCATTTAATCTTTAATATTTCATTTTTGTTTTTTAATTTTATTTATTTTAATTTTTTTCTTATTGCATTCATTACATTTGAATTTTGAATTAATTTCGTTTGTGGCTTAGTACTTCAATTTGCATTTGCTTTTCCTTTTGAATTTTCTGCATTAAGTGCATTATTTTCTGCATTTGTATTTATTTTATTTATTTATATAAATATTTTTTTTTCTGATTTTTTTTAAATTTTTTTTTTCTATTTTTATTTATACATATATACAATTTTAAAGAATTTGGAAATCATAAAAAAAAATTAAATTAAAAACAAGTAAGAGTGCTCTAGTCACCAGGAAATACCCTGAACCAAGTCCTCACATTTTGTCATACTAACCAGTCAGTGTACTTACATACAACCACACGCAATCAGTGCAAGCAGTTTAAGCAGGTAGCTTCTTACTCACTCAGCCCCACACTATGTAAAGTTAAGTCTCTAAGATCTTCTGCGTTTACCGTCCGATCCTTTTGAAGTTGGGCATCAAATTGGCAATAAAATGTGTGACCAAACCAAAATTCTTTCTTACACTTACCCCTTTGGGGGGAGTGGGTGTGCTATCCAAAAAGTGAAATATTTGTTACATGTGTTTGCTATTTGAGATCATACATACCAAATTTGATGCCTAAAGCTCTTATGACTTAAGGTTTGGCCCAAAAGCGCTGGTTTGAACTCGAAATTTATCGCTAACTTTTGAATGGTCCGAGCTATCGATAAAATGAAAACGCATATAAAAGGTGTACAAATATGTTCATTTAATCTTTAATATTTCATTTTTGTTTTTTAATTTTATTTATTTTAATTTTTTTCTTATTGCATTCATTACATTTGAATTTTGAATTAATTTCGTTTGTGGCTTAGTACTTAAATTGCATTTGCTTTTGCTTTTGAATTTTCTGCATTAAGTGCATTATTTTCTGCATTTGTATTTATTTTATTTATTTATATAAATATTTTTTTCTTCTGATTTTTTTTAAATTTTTTTTTTCTATTTTTATTTATACATATATACAATTTTAAAGAATTTGGAAATCATAAAAAAAAATTAAATTAAAAACAAGTAAGAGTGCTCTAGTCACCAGGAAATACCCTGAACCAAGTCCTCACATTTTGTCATACTAACCAGTCAGTGTACTTACATATAAACACAAGCAATCAGTGCAAGCAGTTTAAGCAGGTAGCTTCTTACTCACTCAGCCCCACACTATGTAAAGTTAAGTCTCTAAGATCTTCTGCGTTTACCGTCCGATCCTTTTGAAGTTGGGCATCAAATTGGCAATAAAATGTGTGACCAAACCAAAATTCTTTCTTACACTTACCCCTTTGGGGGGAGTGGGTGTGCTATCCAAAAAGTGAAATATTTGTTACATGTGTTTGCTATTTGAGATCATACATACCAAATTTGATGCCTAAAGCTCTTATGACTTAAGGTTTGGCCCAAAAGCGCTGGTTTGAACTCGAAATTTATCGCTAACTTTTGAATGGTCCGAGCTATCGATAAAATGAAAACGCATATAAAAGGTGTACAAATATGTTCATTTAATCTTTAATATTTCATTTTTGTTTTTTAATTTTATTTATTTTAATTTTTTTCTTATTGCATTCATTACATTTGAATTTTGAATTAATTTCGTTTGTGGCTTAGTACTTCAATTTGCATTTGCTTTTCCTTTTGAATTTTCTGCATTAAGTGCATTATTTTCTGCATTTGTATTTATTTTATTTATTTATATAAATATTTTTTTTTCTGATTTTTTTTAAATTTTTTTTTTCTATTTTTATTTATACATATATACAATTTTAAAGAATTTGGAAATCATAAAAAAAAATTAAATTAAAAACAAGTAAGAGTGCTCTAGTCACCAGGAAATACCCTGAACCAAGTCCTCACATTTTGTCATACTAACCAGTCAGTGTACTTACATACAACCACACGCAATCAGTGCAAGCAGTTTAAGCAGGTAGCTTCTTACTCACTCAGCCCCACACTATGTAAAGTTAAGTCTCTAAGATCTTCTGCGTTTACCGTCCGATCCTTTTGAAGTTGGGCATCAAATTGGCAATAAAATGTGTGACCAAACCAAAATTCTTTCTTACACTTACCCCTTTGGGGGGAGTGGGTGTGCTATCCAAAAAGTGAAATATTTGTTACATGTGTTTGCTATTTGAGATCATACATACCAAATTTGATGCCTAAAGCTCTTATGACTTAAGGTTTGGCCCAAAAGCGCTGGTTTGAACTCGAAATTTATCGCTAACTTTTGAATGGTCCGAGCTATCGATAAAATGAAAACGCATATAAAAGGTGTACAAATATGTTCATTTAATCTTTAATATTTCATTTTTGTTTTTTAATTTTATTTATTTTAATTTTTTTCTTATTGCATTCATTACATTTGAATTTTGAATTAATTTCGTTTGTGGCTTAGTACTTCAATTTGCATTTGCTTTTCCTTTTGAATTTTCTGCATTAAGTGCATTATTTTCTGCATTTGTATTTATTTTATTTATTTATATAAATATTTTTTTTTCTGATTTTTTTTAAATTTTTTTTTTCTATTTTTATTTATACATATATACAATTTTAAAGAATTTGGAAATCATAAAAAAAAATTAAATTAAAAACAAGTAAGAGTGCTCTAGTCACCAGGAAATACCCTGAACCAAGTCCTCACATTTTGTCATACTAACCAGTCAGTGTACTTACATATAAACACAAGCAAGCAGTGCAAGCAGTTTAAGCATGTAGCTTGTTATTCACAGAGCCCCACACTATGGAAAGTTAAGTCTCTAAGAACTTCTGTGTTTATTGTCCGATGTTATTGAAATTGGTCATAAAATCGGCAAACAAATGTGTGATTAAACCAAAATGCAAGGTCATAACTTTAAAGTTATGGCGGGAGTGGAGAGGGTATCCAAAAACTTACATGTGTAATCTTTTTGAGATCATACATACCAAATCGGATGCCTCTAGCTCTTATGGTCTGAAATCGATATAGATAACTTTTGAACGGGCTGAAATATCGATAAAATGAAAAACTCTGATCTGATCCGGACCTACGAGATCGTATATTCCTAAAAAGACATATTTATTGACAGCAAAGGCAATGTGAAATTAATCGTTATAGGTGCATTCTATGCGTGATTCATAATATTCAATCAAAGTATAAATTCCAATAACTTGCGACTTTCAAACTCGATGGCAAGTACCAATTATGCATTATGCGGAAAGCCGGCCATGATTGACTAGGACTATTGCTGCTTGTTTTGAATAGAGATTGCAAGCAATAATTGGCGAAACATCGTTTCGTCTCTCTCTCTTCTCTCTCTCTCTCCACTTTTTCCTCTCCAATGAGCAGGTGAGTATGCTTCACAAGCTGCCTTTTTAATGCCGAGCGACAAATGTTGAGCAATTACGTTGAGCCCGCGCCTGGGACAACGTTCTATGATAATATGCCACAACTGTCAACAATATTTCCGTTGCAAAGCATCTCTTCTATGAGCACCCTCTGACAATTCCCCTTCCCCTTCCGCTTTCATGTCAGCCAGGCACAACAGCTGTGTGTGTATATGTGTGTGTGCGTGTGTGTGCCTGTGGCCTTGACAGCCATGTGAATAGGTGTAGGTGTGTGTGTGTAGAGTACTCTCAGCACTCGGGCACATATCATTGTCAGTGCACACCCGTGACTCAACTTCAGTTCGCTTGACTTGTCTAAAGACTCGGGTCCAACTGTCGGCATCGTCTTAGCAACTAAGCGACGGGTACACGGCAGCACCATCAGCATCATTATAAACTGGCTGTACACGGAGAGAAATCGGCGAGCGATATGCCAAACTACGATGGCATGACCTCAGTTCAGGTAATTGCGAAACTAATGCACACCTATTTCTTGTAGAGAGTGTCGAGACTACAATATTTGATATAGATATTATGATTGCTTTGGGGCAGAGATAGTCCTTGAAACGGAGTCCAATTTCAAGGTGAGCTTCTCGACAGTTTTGCTGGCTGACGATGGATTCTTCAAAGCAACTAAACGACGGCTACACTCAACACTGGCTTTACACGGAGAGAAATCGGCGAGCACTAGTTGAAATTCAGTCCAGGTATTTTGGAAACTAATGCATTTCTATTTCTTTTGGAGGTCATCCAGATTAACATATTTTATATAGATTTAAACGGAAACATATTAATGTATTCAAGGCGAGCTCTCTACAGTAGATAATTGGCCAGTAGACTGGTCTTATACGGATCCTGCAGCTCATAATCCTCATGGATGGTCATCCTTGTCTTTCTCTTCCCTGGAAATATTCCTCTTTTCAAACACTTCAAGGAAATCCATTCTAATTAGGTTATCAGCAATATGTATCAAGTCAAACTAAATTGTACTCTGAAACGAAAATAACGAAAGCAATCAAAATTATACTCTTAAACAAAAAGCAAGTGACTTTTAATTACACCATTACAACAAGTTTTCTATTACCTGAAGCTTGTATATGATAGAGGATTGGATTCAAGCTAATATTCGTCGATTCACGAAATTGCACTTAAGAGTAAGATATAACGATAAAGACAAATAAGTAAAATAAATTTGTTCGATTGAGTTTTAATTTATTCATCGATTTAATTGAATTGTGAATAAAGTTTGAAATTAAATCTTCTATATAACAAATATAATTATTCTCTATATTCTATAAAAATACTAAATAATTTTCCAAATATTCATAGTTTTTTTGATGTGACAATTTGGATTTTTGATGTTAAGTGATAATTTTGAATTGTATGTAAAAATATGTAGCAGTAGTAGTAGTAGTGTAGTATGTAAAAATATATAGTAACAAACAACAAACAGGCATTTAACTTTTATATTGAGTTGTTTATACCCTGAACTTAATGGGTAAAAAGAGTATAATAAAGTATGTAACAGGCATAAGAAAGCATCTGCGACCATGTAAAGTATATATATTCTTGTTCAGTATCAACAGCCGAGTCGATCTAGCCATGTCCGTCTGTCTGTCTGTCTGTCTGCCTGTCTGTCTGTCTGTCTGTCTGTCTGTCTGTCTGTCCGTCTGTCTGTCTGTCTGTCTGTCTGTCTGTCTGTCTGTCTGTCTGTCTGTCTGTCTGTCTGTCTGTCTGTCTGTCTGTCTGTCTGTCTGTCTGTCTGTCTGTCTGTCTGTCTGTCTGTCTGTCTGTCTGTCCGTCTGTCCGTCTGTCCGTCCGTCTGTCCGTCTGTATGAACACGTAGATATCAGAGACTATAAGAGCTAGAGACCTCATATTTAGAATATAAGTTTTCGTAGTCCCGGGACAGTTCAAGTTTGTTTCATTTTATCGATCCCGTTCAAAAGTTATCGATAAATTTAGATTTCAGACCGGCGTTTTTGGGCTATAGCTTAAAAGTTTTAAAAGCTAGAGGTTCAAAATTTGGCATGTATAATCTCGAACAGCATACACGTGTAACAAATATCTTACTTGTTTTCTTATGTTTTGTAGTCTACTTAGTATTTTAGTTTTTTGCTCTCGCCTTAAAAATGAGCAGTGAATTATACTTCTCCAAGTGTACAGTTCTATTTACGTGTGTGTGTGTGTGTGTGTGTGTGTGTGTGTTGCACTTTTTGTCGAGCAAATGGCGCCGTCAACACAGTCATTAGGTGGTTGGGCAGGTGGCTTCCCTGCCACGCCCACTCGAAGGCTGTACGTCTGCTACGCTGTTGTTGTTGCTACTACTGTTGTTGTTGTTGCTGTTGTTGTTGGCATTAAGTTGACACTTTCCCCATTGCCGTGTGGCATGCCTCTAGTAGCGCATATACTGCCAGTGAGCAGCTCGAAGAGTGTCCATGTGTGTGTATGTGTGTGTGTGTGTGTGTGTGTGCAAAAACTTATAACTGTAAAAGGCACTCGAAACACATTCGCATGGAAATGTTGCATGCATTTTTGCTTTGATTAATGTGGCGGGGCGAAAATCGCTCGTGATAAAATATGTGAAGCGTCCTGTCTGCCAAGGTCCTGAAAGGGCTCGGCACTCCTTTACGGCGCCCACTTAATTATTTGCCAAAAATTTCAATTGTCTGTGGCCGGCTCCCACTACTGAATTTACTCTAGCTGAAGTTGCCACAAAGACTGTTCACAATCCGCTTCCCAACTCTTTGCCATTTCCCACATTTCCATGCTCCCTTCTCAGATCTCAATTGGATTATGCGAATTTCGACTTAACTTTGAGTCAAGCTGAAATAAGGAGAATGTGGTCAGTAAGAGTGCTTAAAACAAATCATACACTACATGAATGTGCAAGCGCCAGTAGCAGTGTTGGTAAATGCTTTAATCGAGTTTCGGCTTACAGTAATTTTAAATTATAAATTTAAATTTATTATATCTTAAAAATAGCTAAAGTTCTTTCAGCTGCTTTAAAATATAATAAATTAGGTGCAAGCTCAACTTGGTTTTTAAGAAGAAATATGGTAAAGTAGCATTGCTTATTAATTAGTTAAAAAGTGTTATTGAGTCAATCAAACATAATAAAAAGTTACTACTGCCTCTGATTCTTGTAATTATTTTCATCATATATAAGACTCGGAAAGACTTTTTAATAATAAACTCTATAATAACCATTATTGAAAAACTTAAAAAGTAAAAACCAAAATGCTATTTTGAAAGATAAAAAAACTTATTTGAAAATATCAATTTGTTGACTTTTATTATAAAAATCCAAAATAATTATACTGAACCCTCGGAAATTGGAACATCAAAATATATGAGAGCGCCAACAATAGTTATTTTTTATTTTTTATTTACCGAAAATATTTAGAAAATTGTAATAACAAAAGACAACCAAAAAAGATGAGAATAGTTATAAGTATTTCATCGACTATTTGATAAACAGATACGAAAAACTTCTTTTTGTACTTGACAATCTACTTTTCAGCTCCTTTTTCTATTAAGACTGGACAATACTATTCTTCACTTGTCGTCGTATGAGTACAAAAAGCAAAAATACGACGAAATACGAAGTACATTAGTGTACTGTTTGAATTCTATTCATTGCCCACTTCTTAGAATGTTGTGTTTACCACATACATTCCAATACATCATTTGTACACGTATAAGTGTTGGCAACTAAACTCAATGTAGTCTTCATCTGATCTGGCAACGCTGTTTAACATAATGAATGCTTACAGCGAGCGGCTCTGTTAACTTCCAGTTCTTCTTCTTCTTCAGGTTATGACTTTATATGTACACATTGTTTACCTAATGGAACGTTTGTTTTTTGTACTACACTTACCATACTTTACACAAAGTATCACTTGCTTTTCAATAACGAAACTGTGTTAAATTTTCTATTAGCTAACATAATGAATGCTTACAGCGAGCGACTCTGATAAGTTCCAGTTCTTCTTCTTCAGTTTATGACTTTATAGGTTTACATTGTTTTACCTAATGGAACGTTTGTTTTTTGTATGTAAGCCACCGGATTGCACTTACCATACTTTACACAAAGTATCACTTGCTTTTCAATAACGAAATTGTGTTAAATTTTGTATTAGCAACAGGATAAGCAAACGAGCGCTCTTGAGCTTCAATTATACTTTGTTTAATCACAATTTTAAACAGTTGATGCACATAACATTAATCTGTGCAACGATGTCGCATTGGGTTTTCCCGGGCTAGCTTAGAGCTGCATGGGACAATTTAGCTGGGACCGCTCTCCACTCGGCACGCGCCATACACTAGCTGAAGTGACCTAAGTAGTGGCCATGGTCGGGCAACTAGGATGCCTCTCTCTGCTCTCTGATGCCCCCGTCACCAAAAAATGCAAATCGTGCTGAATTGCATTTTTCGTAGCATCAGCGAGGCAAAATTTCGGAAACTGCACAATTTTTATAGGCAGTAGCTTGAATAGTTGCAGTGGCGCCACTCGGTCCTGCCCCATGCCACACAGTTGCTGCTTCTACTGCTGCTGCTGCTGCTGCTGCTGCTGCTGCTGCTGAACGAGGCGTTGATAAATGTGGCAGACGCCAACGCCAGTTGCAGCAGGACTAGACCCAGGGCCAGGCACATTGCTCCTGCTCCTGCTGCTGTTAAGTGTTGCAAATCCACTGAGCGGCATAAAATGTTGCGTCATCCGGCGTGAAAATGCTGCTGGCTGCTGGCTGCAGCTAATAGAGGACAACCTCCAGTGAATGACCATTTTTGGTCATGCACCCCTCCGCTGTCCATTTTTTTATGCTTCTGCTTATTTTTGGGTTGCTTTGCTGTTGCTTTGGTTTCTTCCATGGCAAACGCTGCGGCAACGTTGTTGACAATTTGTCGACGTGTCAGAAGAGTCAACGTGAATGTGACAAGTGACGGCGATGTCGACGGCGATGTCGCCGCGGATGCTGACGAGACAGGACGAGGACGAGGACGAGGACTGGGCTGAGTTGTTGGTGGCCAATGGTCGGTGGCCTGGACTCCACTTGGACACTCGGACAGCTGCCAGCTGGCTGCCTCTTTTGCCTCTTTTGGCGCTTTTGTTGTAGCTGTCATCATTTTCGCTTAAATATTGATATGCCCTACGCCACAATGCGGTTCGTGGCATTTGGTAATGTGTCCTGATCCTGTGCTCCTTGCAGCTACAGAAAATCAAACGAGTTGTTCTCACTAAAGAAAACTACTTGCTTAGCTCAACAAATGTTACAAACTATTCCTGTGCTGATTACAAAAGACTTTGCATGCTCTCTTCTTCTTTAATATAAACCTGATTTTAGATTTCTTACAACTCGCTCATAACTAACATTTTGAGTGTCTAAGAGAACTTACTTAACTAATTATACTCTTTTCGAAGAAAAGTCCTGAAGTTTGTAACGCATAGAAGGAAGCGTCGGAGACCCCCAAAAGTTACTGCCAGTATGCTTAGAAAAACAAAACAAATTGATCTAGCCATGTCCGACTGTCTGTCTGTCTGTCTGTCTGTCTGTATGTATGCAAACTAGTCCCTCAGTTTTTGAGCTATCGCGATAAAACTTTGCACAGACACTCATTATTCTAGAAGACAGCACATTGGTCGGAGCCGGCCGGATCCAACCACTATATCTTATAGCTGCCATACAACTCGAAGTCGGTTTTGGCCATATATCCCATGTTTTTTAATCCATCGCGATGAAACTTTGCACTGACACTTATTATTCAAAGAGACATCACATTAGTTGGAGCCGGCTGGATCGGATCACTATATCTTATAGCTGCCATACAACTCGAAGTCGGTTTTGGGCATATATCCCATGTTTTTTAATCTATCGCTATGAAACTTTGCACAGATACTTATTATTCAAAGAGACATCACATTGGCCGGCGGGATCGGATCATTATATCTTATAGCTGCTATACAACTGGCAATGAGTAAAATATTCTTAGAACAAAAAAAAAATGTTACGCGACAAATCGATTTTGTACAGCTTATGAAATTTCAGTGGTGCAGTTGGCAGAGTGAAAATTGCCTATAGGTTCGAATAGAGTATAAAATCTTCGGCACGCCGAAGATAATCCTTCCCCACTTGTTTTTATTTGCATTTGTATTATTTTTAGTCTGATTGGGCTTTGCACCGATCTTTGCAACGAATGTTGAAGCAATTTTTAATTTATATATAAAATAACATTTTAAAATGTACACAGATTCAAATGTTAAATTTGCATTTATTAATTTTAATTATTACTTTAGTATATTTTACTGTCGACATTAACTAAATAAATTCATAAGAATGCCAAATCTATAACTTAACTTAAGAACTCTTTATCAACAAGAAAACAATTTGCTTCAGCAGCTGTTCTTTATTCAAAATCCAACTTTTTATGTTTCATAAAAAAGTACAGAAGAAGAACATGAATATTATACAAGCATTGGCCAGTTCGAGTTCTTATTATATTATTATTTAGAGGTAATGTATTTAAGAAATTGAGTGCTTAAAATATGATTGAAAGCTTGCTCCAATTAAGCTAACTCTCGATTTTCAGTAATATTTACAAAATGCTTTAAGCAGACAGTATTTTGACATGCTCAAAACTTCTCTTCTCTTCTCTTTTGTTTTATTTTACTTCTTAAGCTATGCAAAAATTCAATTAATAGCTGGGAGTATTATATGTTGTTTTTACTTTCTAAAAAGTTGCGTTACGTGACTGTTGAAAGTAATAAAACAACGGCAAGATTGGAGTACCACTTCTCAAAATTTATATACCAAATAGTTTAGTTCGTTTTCCTAAATTAAGAAAGTGGAATCATGGAATGCCAATTGTGTGTTTTCAAATTGCCAACTTGAAAGCTAAATTTCTAAAGAATAACTCTTTTCAATATTGATTGGGAACTCAACTATTGCATACAAATATGAAGCGAATTCATGTTTGTGATGATGCATCAACATTCGTGTATGCCAAATGGGGCAATTATTTTCATTTTGCATTTGCACATTTCAAACAAGATAATTCAATTCGGAGCGCAGCTAATTAATTTGTGTGAAACTAAATTCTCTCTACCTATTTCATGAACGCAATTTTATAGGTTATTACGAGTGCGTATTGAATGCAGCTTTGCCTTCTATTTGTTGCCATTTATATACCCTGAACCCATTAATAATGTGTAAAAAGGGTATCATGAAGTTGTGCATAGGTATGTAACAGGCATAAGGAAGCATCTGCGACCATATTAAGTGTATATATATTCTTGATCAGTATCAATAGCCAATTCGATCTAGCCATGATATCAGAGAGAGATATCAGAGACAACAAGAGCTAGAGACTTCATATTTGGAATGAATAGTTCTCCTGGTCCCGGATCAGATCAAGTTTGTTCCATTTTATCGATAACTCATTGCGTTCAAAAGTTATCGATAAATTTCGATTTCAGGCCATAACTGAGCTAACTGCTTGCACTGCTTGCATCATGTGTGTGTTTGTAAGTATGTACACCAAAATTTTAGTACGAATGAATGTTAGGACTGGGTTCAGGGTATCTCCTAGTCGGGCAGTCCCGACTAAAGCACTCTTACTTGTCTTTTTAATTTTTTTGATTTTGGCTGCGCAACCGAAAATTAATTTTACACACACGAAAAGTCAGAGTTGACTGTCCGCGAGGACATAAACGGCATAATTGATATATGTATGCAGTATGCATGCATGTATGTGTGTGTGTGTGTGGGTGTGTGGGTGTGTGGGTGTGGAGGTCATCAGGCAAACAGCAGTTAACATATATAGCAATCCAGATCCAGACAACAGTCGGCAGTCGTCAGTCGTCAAATGGTCGATGTCCTTATGTCACTAATTACATGCATGTCAATTTTTCGCTCATCATTGCGCCACCCGCAACCGTTCCCGTTCCCGTTCCCGTTCCATGCCGTTGCGTTGCCGTTCCCGTTCCGGCTCCCAATCCGTTTCGCCAGCAACGATGCACTTTACGGCAACAAAGCCAAACATATTTGGACAGTTTGTGGACAGGCCGGATGGGTTGGCTGTGGTCATCAGCATCCTCCAGTGCAAGAGCTGAGTGATGTGGCTCGCTCGTCCTGTGTCCCGTGTCCTGTGTCCTGCGTCCAGCGTCCTTCGTACCCCTGTGCAGCCCTGCACAGTGCGCTCATTCGCTCATGTGTGTGCGTATATTTTTATTAAATTTTTCATTATTTGCTGACAGCTGTCGGTAAATGGAATTGTTTATTACCTGGCTTCGTCCTCATCCTGCAAATGTCCTGCAGCTGCTGCTGCTGCTGCTGTTGATGCCGCATCCGCATCGTTGTCGGTGATTATCATAACGTTTGCACTGGACAGCCGAGCCGCCCCACTGGCTGCAAATGTTGACAGTTTTGGGTAACACAACAAAACACAATTGCGGCTTAGCAGTCGGAGTCGCAGTAGCAGGATTGGGATCAGCGGGCAGCTGGAAAGGATAGGAATATTCACGAGTATACATTGAGCGAATCAAGTGCCGAGTTTGAATTTGAGAATAGGAATGCGGAGCCAAAGCATTCATTTTAGAATTGCATTTTAGTAGCCGCAAACCGCAAACAGAACGAGCACAAACTTATGTGGGTGTGGGTGTGTGTGTGTGTGTGTGTGTGTGTGTGTGTGTTTCAAACAGCTGGTCAATTAAGCTGAACAAGTTTTAAACTTATCTTACATATAAGAAGTTTATTCCAAATGCAGCACTACTATTTCCGATTGCAATGTCCGGATAAGGGCTTCAATAATATATCAATCTCGGGAAAAATGATAGCCATCAAATTTGGTATGTAGGCTTACAAGAGAAAATGCAAAGCTTGGGTATGTCAGCTTAAATATATTTGAAGCTTACATCAATGATATTGGAAAATAATAAGTATACGCCTTTTTTTTCTTTGACTATAATCCGTAGCTAAATTCTATCCCAGTGGGGGCAATCATTGAATAGTTCTGTTAGATAAGATCACTTTAGCTAACCTAATAATTAACAGTTGATAGCATATAAATGCTTAAAATAAGTATACGAAGTGTAGCACAATGCAAAGCCTCTCAGCGATTCAATTGACTTATCAGCATCTACCGAAATTACCCTAAATAGTAATTATGATTCGTGATAAGTGCAAGTGGAAATAAAAAATAATAAATAAAAAAGTAATGTTGAACAAAAATAAAAAACTATGCTCAACTTTAGACAAGCTATTAAATAGAGAATATTAGGAATATCAATATTCATATTTTCCTCTACAATACAATAAAAATATAAATTCTAGTTTCTGGGCAATAATAACAGTTGTATTTTTGCTGGCGATCTTTGCACATACTTATATACATACACAGTATAGTACAGATGGTCTGCAGGACACTGGCAAGGAGCAGGAATGTAGTGCAGGCCTTTTGGTTCACACACAATTAGCATTAAGTTACCAATTTCAGAGGGAAACAGTTGCAACAATTTGCCAGGAATGTGTGAGGGGGGTGTTGGGGATAGGGGGCAATGTGGGGGCGCACTCAAATTGCGGCTGCTTTGCTAACAATGGCAAATCAAATAAGTTGCATGCAGTTTGCACTTAATTGCCAGTGCCAAAGTGGCAAGAAAAAAGGCGGCAGCGGTGGTGGTGGTGCTGGTGGTGGTGGCAATTGCAACTGCCAAGTGGCACCAGCTGCTGGGCCATCCACAATCTGAGAGGGAGGAGGGGGAGGGTGTTGGGGAGGTGGGGGGGTGTAAATGGGCGATGGGCAACATGAGAACCAATTAAAGACATCGTTGGCAGCGTCGTTGTTGGCAAACGTCAACGTCGAAAACTAATTAGCATAACAAGCAACAAAGCGAACCAAACTGCAGTTTTGGGGTGGCATGAATGAAGCCAAGTGCTGTCCTGCCAACCTAGTTACTGCACTCTGCATGTGTGTGTGTGTGTGTGTCTCTGTGTGTGTGTGTGTGCGTGTGTGTGTGTATGTGAGTGTTTGAGGCTTCCGCTTGTGTGCAGCAGCAGCCAGCGTCTGGTCTCGATGCCATTTGTGCAAGAGAGCGAGCTCGTGGGCGCAAATCAAAAGTTGCGGCATTGAAATGAGCCACCCACACACACACACACACACCCAAACACACACACACACACAAAGACATGGCCATAAGCAAATACAATTACAAGTCAAGCAAGGCAATAGCCCTCGTCCTAGTCCTGGTCC
This sequence comes from Drosophila flavopinicola, assembly GCA_035042425.1. Lineage (NCBI taxonomy): Eukaryota > Metazoa > Arthropoda > Insecta > Diptera > Drosophilidae > Drosophila > Drosophila flavopinicola. The sequence goes on along the minus strand of JAWNLL010000438.1, from coordinate 997,343 downwards.
TGGTCCTGGTCCTGGTCCTGGTCCCGGCCTGAGTCGGAGTCTGAGCCACTCAGCCTGAGCTCGAACCAAAGACTGAAGCTGAGGCTACAGCTGTACACTGTACAAAAAGTCTGGTATAAAATACTTTATTTATCCGCAAGCGTGCTTGAAATAGTTAAGTATACATTGCCCTTTGCAAGTCTTATAATAAATTGGTTCACATTTTCACAGCAGAGTCTGCTCCACCGGTAATAAAATGTTCTATTCTTTTGTATCTACATGATTTATCATCTTTAATTGCTAAGCAGAGATATTCCACTATTATCTTTTCTCTTGGCTTCTTATTCATTAACTTTTCGCATATTTTAAATTTAAATCATTTGAATACTATTTTCAATCTTGACTTTACTCTTTCTATCCTCTCTGGCTTCTTTTTATACCCTGAACCCATTAAAAATGGGTAAAAAGGGTATTATGGTTTTGTGCAAATGTATGTAACAGGCATAAGGAAGCATCTCCGACCATATAAAGTATATATATTCTTGATCAGTATCAACAGCCAAGTCGATTTAGCCATGTCCGTCTGTCTGTCTGTCCGTCCGTCCGTCCGTCTGTATGAACACACAGATATCAGAGACTACAAGAGCTAGAGACTTCATATTTGGAACATAAGTTCTCCTAATCCCGGGACAGATCAAGTTTATTTCATTTGATCGATAACTCGTCGCATTCAAAAGTTATCGATAAATTTTGATTTTGGACTTGCGTTTTTGGGACATAACTTCAAAGTTATAAGAGCTAGAGACCCCAAATTTGGCATGTATAATCTCGAATAGCATACACATGTAACAAATATTTCACTTTTTGGATACCACCCCCCAAACCCCCCATTTTTGAAGGTACGACCTTGCAATTTGGTTTGGTAACACATATTATCGACAATTGCTTGCCCCAAAAATTTCAATAAGATCGGACAATAAACACAGAAGTTTTTTAAGATTTAACTTTCCATTGTGTGGGGCTCAGCGAAAGAGCAAGCTAACTGCTTAAACCGCTTGCACTGCTTGTACTGCTTGTACTGCAGCATGTGTGAGTTTAGAGTAGTGCGAATGATTGTAAGGACTGGGTTCAGGGTATCTCGTAGTCGGGCACTCCCGACTAGAGCACTCTTACTTGTTTATTGATCGGATTGTGTTTTCCGCAATCCTTGCAACAAATGTTGGAACAGTGTAAATTTGAAGATTCCAGATTCCTCCAGATTCTTTAATTTCTAATGGTCATAAATTCTAAATTTTTAAATTTTATATTTACTTTATCAATAACTATTAATGTACGTCAAAAATAAATATAATTATTTAATTAAGCCTATATCAAGATAGATTAAAGTACGAAAGTTTCCACAAGCAATCCCGGATAGAAAGAAAGCTGAGAGTGAAATGAAACTAACTGTCTTGGCAGTTATTTTGAATTTTAGCTAGAAGTTAAACTCGGACCTCTTAAACATATGCGCACCGGATCGTAGAAGTACCCAAATCTTTATGAAATCAGCGCCGGTTACAGCTAATTTATGAAAACTGAACTGCAATTCAAGTATATCAAGATCTGATTGATTTTTATCCCGGAATTTTGTTCAGTGTAGTTGGGCATCCTTTTACGCGCCGCTTGGCTGTTGCAACTTGCACAGCCTGACATTAATAAACTGTCGGCATAAATAAAATGCAAGCGGCAGGATCAGGCGCAAGGACACTCCGTGCCGACCATCCCGACCGTTCGCTCCAAAGCGGGCAAATAAAAATAGAAGGCGCGCCGCCAAAAGCGTTATGATTTATGCGCCGCTCCACAAAAGGACACTCGCAGCTAGCTGGAGTAGTACCCTCCTTCCCGCGTTGTCCTGTTGGCGGCATTGACGTCGTCTTCCGGCGTGCAAATAAAATTTCGGGCTTGGCGGTCGGCGCATGTTTCTGATGGCGACGAGACAGCAGCGAGACAAGCTCAAAGGGATTAAATTAAAATGTCCTTTGAGTTGTGTTTTAATTACTTCCTCTCTCTGGCTCAAGTCGCTGTGGCAATGAAAACGTCGTCTGTCTTCCGCACTGTGCCACTGCGACGACGTCAGTGTCCTCTCAAGTCACCGCCCACGCCCACGCCCCATTCCCATTCCCATCCTCACACCCACATCCTTACACGCCCCCGCCCCGCCACCCCAGGCTCCTTCGCCCCCAGCTAACCGCCAACAGCAGCCGTCACAGCCGTCACAGCCGGAGACAGCGTCGTAGTTGCTGGCAAACTTAGACAGTCGCACAGTTTCTGGCCACAAGCCCAAAAGTTGCCAAAGTTTTTGGCCCCAAACAACGAATCAAATTGTTGAACAGACCAGCGAGAAAACCACTGAAATTCTCTTTCATGTGCTCTACAGCGTGTATAATTGGGGCAGCTGCTTCGGTCGGGAATCATTATATCCCTTACATCATTATATCATGTCGAAACTGCTAACATATACATATATCTCATGCATAACTTATCATCTTAAATTGGAAAAATCTTGTCGGATGTTCCAGACTATATGAATTTATATAAAAAACCGGATTTGAATCCCAAGATATTTTCCAGCTCTGAGCCAAACAGTTATCCAAAAAGGTTAGGTTCAGGAAAAAATAATGGTTCAAGTTTGGGGGATCAAAAATGTGATGTATTTGATGGTTTGTCGAAAATATTATTATAATATAAGAAAATTTTTGTTTATTTTCCAATTTAAAACAAAAATCGAAATAACCAAAAACTGGGTTGAGTTTGGTTCAGCAAATTGTTTAAAAAATTAGTAGTTTTTAGATTGATTGTAAATATTATATTAATGTGACTATGCCATAATCTATCAGAATATATTGTCATTAACAACTACGATAAGAATAGAGATATATATTTAAAATGTTTAATATTGAAAATATATATTAGCTGAAAACTCTAAAATATCTTTTGGTTACATGCATATTTGGAACTCCGAATTTGGAGTCACGAATTTATTACAATTTGTTGGAGCTGTCTATAAAATGTGTAAACAAATCGAGTCCTAAATTGATTTCTACTTACATTTAATACCTAATTTTAATAGATCTTAAGCTCATTCCCAAAGATATTTAGAGTATTCTCGAGATAGTTTGCTAACTCAACATTCCAACAACTATTTGCCGTTTTCAGTTCGATTAAATATGACATTCGGTATTTTTAGGTTAAAGCGAACACATATGGAAGCTTTTCACACGCACACATCACACGCACACATCGAATCGAATCGAAACACGCTGTTGTTATGCAGAGCTTGCCAAAGCTCACCAATACATGTGCACTGCATAGCAAAGCGTCTAAGGCAATGGTAACTGTGCGGCTGCATGCAGATTGGCTTTAAACATGGGTCAAGTCATGGGACTGCGTGGGCTGGGTGCAATAAATGGATACAGAGCTACAGCTACAGATAGATACATAGATACATGTGTAGCTGGCGGCATTCAGCTCATTCATTCTCATCAGCGTATTGGGGATTTGTCGCCTTTGTAGCGCCTGTCAAGTGCCGCGTGCGTGAGCCTCGTGCGTGACTGCAGCTAGAGGAGAGCAAAAAAGCATGAAAAACCAGATAGGAGAGGGAGAGAACCTGAAGCTGGGCGACGATGCACAGTGGTACGTCAGGCCGAAAGTCAACATAATTTTTTTATAGAGAAACAATTCATTTTACCCTTAACTTTTTATACACTGAACCCATTAGAAATGGGTAAAAAGCGTATTATAGTTTTGTGCAAAAGTATGTAACAGGCATAAGAAAGCATCTCCGACCATATAAAGTATATATATTCTTGATCAGTATCAATAGCCGAGTCGATTTAGCCATGTCCGTCTGTCTGTCTGTCCGTCTGTCTGTCTGTCTGTCCGTCTATCTGTCTGTCTGTCCGTCTGTCTGTCCGTCTGTCTGTTTGTCTGTATGAACACGCGGATATCACAGACTGCACGAGATAGAGACTTCATATTTGGCATATAAGTTCTCGTAGTGCCGGGACAGATCAAGTTTAAATTTTTGATTTCAGACCAGCGTTTTTGGGCCATAACTTAAAAGTTATAAGAGCTTGAGGCCCCTAATTTGGCATGTATGATCTCGAATAGCATACCCATGTAACACTTTTTGGATATCACCCCCCAATCTCCCCAAAAGTTAAAAAATGTATTTTGAAGGTACGACCTTGCAATTTGGTTTGGACACATATTTTATAGTTAATGCTATGTCCTAAAGTCCTAATTTCAGAAAGATCGGACAATAAACAGAGAAGTTATTTAATATTTAACTTTCCAGTGTGTGTGGCTCAGTAAAAAAGCAAGCTAACTGCTTAAGCCGTTTGCACTGCTTGTACTGCTTGTACTGCAGCATGTGTGTGGTTAGATTAGTATGAATGATTGTAAGGACTGGGTTTAGGGTATCTCCCAGTCGGGCACTCCCGATGCTTAGAATGACAAAACAAATTGATCTAGCCATGTATGTCTGTCTGTCTGTATGTATGCAAACTTGTCCCTCAGTTTTTGAGCTATCGCGATGAAAATTTGCACAGACACTTGTTCTAGAAATGTACAGCACATTGGTCGGAGCCAGCCGGATCGGCCCACTATATCTTATAGCTGCCATACAACTCGAAGTCGGTTTTGGTCATATATCCGATCTTTTCGAAGCTATCGCCTTAAATTTCCTTGTACATTTGAACATCCTTATAACTCATCAATGTTTGAAATTTCAAATGAGTTATAATTAGCAAATATATGCGTCATTACATATTTGCCAGTTGGCAGAGTGAAAATTACCTTAAGGTTCGAAAAGAGTATAGATTCATCGGCACGCCGAAGATAATCCTTTCCCACTTGTTATACTCTTTTCGAAGAAAATAGTATATTAAGTTTGTCCTGAAGTTTGTAACGCATAGAAGGAAGCGTCGGAGACCCCCAAAAGTTACTGCCAGTATGCTTAGAATGACATTACAAATTGATCTAGCCATGTCCGTCTGTCTGTCTGTCTGTCTGTCTGTCTGTCTGTCTGTCTGTCTGTCTGTATGTATGCAAACTAGTCCCTCAGTTTTTGAGCTATCGCGATAAAACTTTGCACAGACACTTATTATTCCAGGGGACAGCACATTGGTCGGAACCGGCCGGATCGGATCACTATATCTTATAGCTGCCATACAACTCGAAGTCGGTTTTGGCCATATATCCCATGCTTTAGAATCTATCGCAATGAAACTTTGCACTGATACTTATTATTCAAAAAGACATCACGTTGGTTGGAGCCGGCTGGATCGGATTACTATATCTTATAGCTGCCATACAACTCGAAGTCGGTTTTGGACATATATCCCATGTTTTTAAAGCTATCGCGATACAACTTTGCACAGATACCTATTATTCAAAGAGACATCACATTGGTTGGAGCCGAACGGATCGGATCACTATATCTTATAGCTGCTATACAACTGGCAATGAATTAAATATTCTTAGAACAAAAAAAACAAAATGTTACGCGACAAAACGAAATTGTACAGCTTATGAAATTTCAGTGGTGCAGTTGGCAGAGTGAAAATTGCCTATAGGTTCGAAAAGAGTATAAAATCTTCGGCATGCCGAAGATAATCCTTCCCCACTTGTTTATTATATATTTTAGATAAACTTATAAATTTGTGATAAAAACTTGTAATTTTGTGATATGAAGTAAAACTTATGTTCGTATATTCAAGTCCTGTGTTTGCAGACTCATTCACTTGCAATTGAAATGTACTTTTTTATGTGTACATACATATATTATGTGTTCAAAGCGAAAAAGCTCAGATTGCCCCACTGTGCAACTGGACGCCCCAAAACAAATGGCCAATTAATTGCCAGGAGCCTGGAGCCAGAAGCAATCGACTCTAGCCAGGCTGTCGCCCCATTTTGCTGCTGCTGCTGCTGTTGCTGCTGCTGCTGATGCTACTGCTGATGCTGCTGCTGCTGCCGTCTGCTGCAATCGATTATTTATTTATTTATGCCACGCTGTGCCGCCTTCAATTGGCTACAATTGCCGCTTATCTCTGACGTTGCTTGCTGGGCGTTGGGCGTTGGGTGTTGGGGCTTTTGGAATGCTTTGCATATCATTGACAAGGGAGACAGACAGTGCCTTAGAAAAGTCATTGGACATACAATCCACCTCCACATCCACATCCGTTGCGGACTTTGCATACACTTTGCCACTGGCTGCGCCCTCGGCAAATATTTTAGGCTCATGGCTGCATGGGAATTTATTTGAGCAAATTTGCAAATTATTGCGTTCGGTGTTGTACAGTGAGAGTGTCGCCGTGGACATCTATTAGGCCTGGCCCCATTTACATTTCACAATTGCCTTGTTGGCATCTTTTTAATGGCACACCTACCAACTCCAACCCCAACCCCAACCCCAACCCCAAACCCAAACACTCAAGCCCCCAGCCGCACTTCAGCTGCTGTTAAAGCTCGAGCTCAAGTCGAATTTGGCACGCTGGCTTTTTATGGCTTTCGAGTGGATTTCGGTGAAACAGCGCACAAATTGGCGACATGCATTAAGACAATGGCAACAGGAACGGGAACAGGAACAGGAACAGAAACAGCAGTCAAAGATTTGCACCATTTCTTTAGGCCAGATTTAGCTTGACTTTGACTCCGACGGCCATTAAAAGTTCGACATAAATCGTAAACAGGATGATTTTCACCTTTGTGGTTTTTGATGTGCCTCCAAAGTATTTGGAACTCATCAAATTTCTTAAGCCTAGACTACAATTTCTGTTGCTCATTATTATAGGCTTGGTTTGGGTACACTCATTAAACAAGAATTGAACATCGACCTTAAAGAGCTACTTTTCTGGAATCTATTCTTTTATTTTCTAAAATTCAAAGGTGAAACGCTCTAAATTTAACAAATACATTATTTGCATTAATTAATTTTATTTGTCTCAATATAAATTTGAATTTTTAATTAGTTATTTAAGTTAATAAATTTCGAATATTTTATTACAAAATAATATATCGTAAATTTAGAAATAGTTGCCTTTAATACAAGCTTTTTATACCCTGAACCCATTAAAAATGGGTAAAAAGGGTATTATGGTTTTGTGCAAATGTATGTAACAGGCATAAGGAAGCATCTCCGACCATATAAAGTATATATATTCTTGATCAGTATCAACAGCCGAGTCGATTTAGCCATGTCCGTCTGTCTGTCCGTCTGTCCGTCTGTCCGTCTGACCGTCTGTCCGTCTGTCCGTCTGTCTGTCTGTATGAACACACAGATATCAGAGACTACAAGAGCTAGAGACTTCATATTTGGAACATAAGTTCTCCTAATCCCGGGACAGATCAAGTTTATTTCATTTTATCGATAACTCATACCGTTTAAAAGTTATCGATAAATTTCGATTTCAGACTTGCGTTTTTGGGACATAACTTCAAAGTTATAAAAGATAGAGGCTCCAAACTTGGCATGTATAATCTCGAATAGCATACACATGTAACAAATATTTCACTTTTTGGATACCACCCCCAATTTTTCTTTAGATTATACCTTTTTTTTTCTTCACTCCAGAATTCCTGGAAACAAATAACAAACGGTGTCAGAAGTTGGTTTATCTTGGATTTTCTTTTAAACACTTAAGCTGAACTTATGGCTTTAAATATTTGTATACTTTGTTGATTCGCTGAAAACATTTCTAGAGCTTTTGATATGTTAAAATACTGAACTTAAGAAGCGCTCAGAATAAATCTACTATGGCAACAGCTTGGAATTTGAATATTCTTGTGAAAGGAGCTTGCTGCAGGCTTGTCCTTTTCTTAAAGCAGTTTTTACAAAATGCTTTGATTTTTCACGCAATTTTCACGTTCAGCATTAGCTAAGATTTATTTAAAAATTATCAAATTTTTTTAGAAGAGCTCATCTATATATATAAAATAGTGTTTGATCTATTGTATGTAAAATGTTCAAAGTTATAGGTATAAGAAATCTAGATAAGCAATGTGGATTGCGAAAAGTCTAAGGCTGTTACCTATTTGCATATGTTCTTATAGAAAGTATTTCGAGTACTTCAAAGATGAAATTTGTAGAAGAGCTGCCCGCGTTGCAGTTATTATAATCTTTTCGAAGAAAAAAGTATATTCAATTTTTGCTGAATTGTGTAGAAGGAAGCGTCGGAGACACCTAAAAGTTACCTTCAGTATGTTTAGAATGACTAAACAAATTGATCTGTCTGTCTGTCTGTCTGTATGTATGGAAACTAGTCCCTCAGCTTTAGAGCTATCGCGATGAAACTTTTTACAGACACTTATTATTCAAAAAGGCAGCACATTGGTTGAAACCAGCCGGATCGGACCACTATATCTTATAGCTGCCATACAACTCGAAGTCGGTTTCAGCCATATATCCCATGTTTTTAAAGCTATCGCCTTCAATTTCCTTGTACACTTGAACATCCTTATAACTGATCAATGTTTAAAATTGCAACATGATTGAGTCATAAATAGCGAAGAGTTGCGTCATTATATCGAATATAAAATAGCTTGAATCTCAAAAGAAAAATTGTTATTCATATGAGACTAGCAAATGAAATGTTGCTGGTGCATTTGGTAGAGTGAAAACTGCCTGAAGGTGCGAAAAGAGTATAAGATCTTCGGCACGCCGAAGATAATCCTGCCCCACTTGTTTTAGCATCAGCTTCTAATCACATATGCAGTATAAGTGAAAAAGTTTCGCTACTTCGAACTGCAGTCGAGGATTCATCTGACTTCATCTTTTCGTCCTGTTGCTCGTTGCTTGGATTCGAGTATTCGAGTTAGATTCAGGGATTTCGTCCGGTTGTTTTAGCAACTGCGTCCACTCCGTTTAGCTGCTGTTGTTTCTGCTGCTTGTGCTGCCCAAAAATCATGAAAGCATGCGCAGAATTGATTACAGTTGTCTGACCTACCGCCTTCGCCTATCGCCAGCAGCCTGACCCCTGACCCCCAGTGCGTATAGGCCGTTACCCACATCTCACACAGCTCAATTGCATTTGTTCAACATCAACGAATCGGTTTGGGCTTGGGGGTGGGGGTTTGGGTTGGGGTTACGCCGATTCTTAGCTGGACACCCAGTTGGAGGCACATAAAACCAAACTAAAATCGAACAACAAACTGAACGCCGTGCGTCATCCGGAGGACAATTGAATTGGCCGAGTGGTCCGCACCTGGACCTGGCAATTGAGCTGCTGCACACACACACACACACACACGCACACCAACACACACACACACACACACACCTACACTCACAGACTATGGGCTATGTCGAGCACACACTGTGACACGTCAAGCAGGCAGAGATGGATCCATTGCGAGGAGGCTGCACAATCAGCCCAGCAGCTAGAATGACGTTGCACGGATGACGCACTGGGCCCGCCAGCAACAGCAACAACACCAGCAACAACAACACCAGCAACAGCTACACAAACTGCCAATTAACTCAAAAACAAAAAAGGACCCGCTGCGATGGCTATGCCAACCGAGGCATTAGAAGTGCCCAGGCCCATCGAACAGAGACGTAGAAAAAACAGGAAAAATACAAAAATTAAAGGGAATAGCACTGAAATGGGAAACCAGCCATTGGGTAGAGACAGTATTATCTGGGGGGCTGCTGGAGAACAAATACCCTAACAATTGGTCAAGTTAACTGCAAGCTTGACAGAAACCTAAGCCAATATCGATATACTATAAGAGCTGATTCAAATTAGCAAATAATTCTTATTTCTAAACGACACATTTTTTAATATTTCAACTTTAAATTAATAAAAAAAATTAAGTTTGCTGTATTTCTTTATTTATTATATTTATTTATATTTATTTGTAAAAATTCAAATTATAAATTAATTTCAAAGCTAAAAATGTATATTTGTTAAAAAAGTATATTTGTTTATTTAAAACTGGCGAACTAGATGCGATTCAAATTAATTTTACAAAATATTGAATATTTGAAAAGCTGGAATTTGAGATTTCAATTTAAATTAATAATTAAGATTTGTATTTTCAATTTTATAATTTTTAGAAACTAAAGGTTTTTCCTAAAATTACTTTATACAAGAAATGTGAATTTGAGGGCAATAAAAAAACTTTTTTCTAGTATATAGTATAGAGTCAAATATTGATACTACTGATTAGAAATTGTGATTTCCATTTGAGTGAGTAATTTATAATATGGATAAGAACTGACTATATGTTCAATCGATCCTCTGACATCTTTATTATATATACTTAGGGGTGAGTTGAATTGAGCTATTAGTGAATAAAGAAAGGGCTTATATGAAAAGTGAATATAATGATAAAAATAAGATGTATTTTTATACTCTTTTCGAAGAAAATAGTATATTAAGTTTGTCCTGAAGCTTGTAACGCATAGAAGGAAGCGTCGGAGACCCCAAAAGTTACTGCCAGTATGCTTAGAATGACAATACAAATTGATCTAGCCATGTCCGTCTGTCTGTCTGTATGTATGCAATCTAGTCCCTCAGTTTTTGAGCTATCGCGATAAAACTTTGCACAGACACTTATTATTCCAGGGGACAGCACATTGGTCGGAGCCGGCCGGATCAGACCACTATATCTTATAGCTGCCATACAACTCGAAGTCGGTTTTAGCCATATATCCCATGTTTTTGAATCTATCGCGATGAAACTTTGCACTGATACTTATTATTTAAAGAGACATCACATTGGTTGGAGCCGGCCGGATCGGATCACTATATCTTATAGCTGCTATACAACTGGCAATGAATTAAATATTCTTAGAACAAAAAAAAAAATGTTACGCGACAAAACGATTTTGTACAGCTTATGAAATTTCAGTGGTGCAGTTGGCAGAGTGAAAATTGCCTATAGGTTCGAAAAGAGTATAAAATCTTGGGCATGCCGAAGATAATCCTTCCCCACTTGTTTTTAACTAACTTATTCCGATATATGTGCTATCATTGCTAACTGAGAAAGTGAATCAAATATGATACACTCTCTTTTTTATTTTACTATACATACATATATAGTTCGAACACCCTTCGCGAAAAGCCTTTTGTTAGGGCATCCAAAGGGAAACAACTAATGTAAGCTTCTGGTGCGTTGCGACGCTGGAATCAATTAAAAATGCTATGATTTGACGCTTGATTGCCTGCGTTTTGAATTGCCAAGGTAACGTCTACTACGACACCGGCTGCGCTTCTGTTGGGATTTGCAGCTGTTGCCACCAGCCACCAACGTCCTTCTTCTCCTGTTCCTGTTCCTGTTGCTGGTGCCCTTCATCATCGCCTGGCTGGTCAGCATGCAGCTAAGCATTTAAAAGCGGCTCGACTCGACTTTAGCTGCAAGCCTGACAAAAACAGCTGCATTCGTATGCGATGCCCGGTGGTGCCAAGGGAGAGATTCACAACTTGGCCAAGGACTGCCGGGACGATGGCCAGGACAGCCAATTAGGCAGCAAGTCCGCACCTGAGAACTCGTCCTTATTGGCGCATTGCTGCATGCGTGCACAGTGAATGCTCATATAAAGACATACGCATCGCTGAATCAAGAGATTCACAGCTGCAAGGACATCTGGCAAGGACATTAACAATGTAATTAGTTGATTATCCACTAAATTCACAATCTATATTATATATTCAGTGCACTGTGCTCTCTCGAAAGCATTTGCTTTTCTTTTCTTCTTTGTGTTGCATTCGTAAACGTTTCACTGGCAGCATACTATTTATGAAATATAAATATATCTTTCGTCCTATGTTGTTCTCTCATCGCCCTTTTTCTCTCACTTACCTCTCTGTCCATCTCTCTCTCTCTCTTTCTCTTTCTCTTTCTCTCTCTCTGTGTCGATTTGGTTCAGTACAGTTGCGTTTGGCTTTAAATAGCCGCAATCGATAGAAATATGCAAATTTCTGTTGGTTAATGAGAGCACTCAAATCCTTATTATGTATATGAACATAAAAGAATCGGATCAATGGGTTTATCAGCTTTATATTTTGTGCTTGTATATTTGAACACACATTTTGTTTATCTGTTCAGCCGTCGGCTGTTGCTTATTTGTGTTAATCCCCACAAACTGTCCGACAATGTGTTAATTATATGCCCTACAATCAATTTGAGCTGCACTAATGTCGAAAAGCGCTTGGGAAAGATGTCATATAGAAATATATTGTAGTTGCAATTTTTAGTGAAAGAACTGCTGAAGTTGTAATCGAATAGTCAGCTTTCACTGCAAGAAGTTAGAATAGATACTGAGCTCATTGAAGATTACTTCTTGATTAAACAGCGCTAAAAATATAAGTCATACTTAACATACATAACATACAGAGTTGACAAATTTAAAGTTTAAGCATATAAATAAACGACTTTGAGTGGAATGCCAACTTGTGAAGCAAAAGTCTTAAACTTGTGTACGCAACAAATTGAAATATTTGATAAATCCAATGGATTTGCATAGTTCAGCTAGAATGCGACTAGAAATTAGCAGAGGCAAAAGTGTTGTGCATTTATTTTGTTCTTTGATTGTTTTTTTTTTAATCAAAGATTTTAAGCTGTAATTAAACAATGCAAAAATAGCATGACACATGTGTATGTGTGTGTGTGTTTTATATGTTTATAATACCCCAAAGAATTTAACACATTTGAGTACAAATTAAATATTTAATGTAACAACAAATTGATATTTGAATTATTAAAATGGAAAATAATGCGCCGTCATGTACAGGCATGTGATGTGATGTATATGTGTGTATGTGTGTGTGTGTGTGATGTGTGTGTGATGTGTGTGATGTGTGTGATGTGTGTGTGTGTGTATGATGTGTGTGTGTGTGAAATTTAACAAACACTTTTGCGTCTAGCTGACGGCTGTTGCATTTTTGTTTGTTTGTATGGCGGAAATATCAGCGACAAAGTTACCAAAATATTGAAAACAAATAAAATAAAATTTGCATAAATACATAAATGCTTTTTGTGTATGCGAATGTGTGTGTGCATGTGTGTGTGTGTGTGTGAGAGTATGTTGCGTGTTTTTAATCCCAAAGCACTGGATTCATATAACAACAACAACAGCAACAACAATGCACAGCTGCAACAAATTAACAACATACATGCCGCCAAGCTGCAAAAAGCCAAAAACATGCCAGTTGTTTATGCCTACACACACATGTGACACACACACACACACACACACACACACACCTGCTGCCACGCCTAATATGCTCATATATGCATATTTATTTATGTGTATACACAGATGACAATGTGTTGCCAGGCTGAAGTTCTGTTCATGGTCATGTCAGGCGATTAAATACAAATCTTTGGATACATTTTGTTGGTTTGCCCCGAAAATGCCGAATGCTGCCGAAAAATGTCAACAATTTGTAGTTGTTGTTGTTGTCGATATTGTAATCATCATTTGGCCATTGCATTAGCCTCAAAGAACTGCAGCCATTTGCAACCGCAACAGAACGGATTATGCATCCATTTAAATTGTACATCACAAATCATGTGAAATGCCTGAAAGCGCTTTTCTCTATCGTTTGCCTTCCATTTGGCAGTTCGACTTATGTGGGACTTAGCATTAGTATTGCATCCGATCTGCTCTTACTATCCATGAGAGCAATACCATAGGCTCAAGCATGCGTAAGCAAAAGTTCGCAAAGCCTACCCGTCAACAGAATCAGATTTGAGCAGTTTTTTGAGTAACTGAAAGCTATTGCCAATGTTATATGGAAATACTTACAAAATTCAGATTTTTGTCGTTTTTAATTATATTTTACTTTGGCCTTTAAACTAAGCATAAGACGCTATAAGAAATGTTATTCTGTTAAAAGGAATATTTGTGTCAAAAATGGTGCCAAATATTACAATTTTGATTATTTTATTTAAAACTCAGATTTATTGCTACTACATAAATTGATTATTTGATTCTATGTGTGTACTGAAATTTTGTTTTGTGAATTTATTAAATGACAACAATTTGGACAGTTTCAATTATTGCCCTTCTCAAGCTTAAGTTCGTGATTTGCTTGCAAGATCAATTTTTATATCATATTTTCATATTTAAATTATAAGTTCACTTAGTCTCGGTTTAGATCAAGTTTTTTCATTTTATCGATAGCTCGGCCCTTTTAAAAGTGATCGATAAATATAGATTTCAGCCCAGTATTTTTTGTCCATAACTTGAAAGTTTGAAGAGCAAGAGGCACCCAATTTGGCATGTATAATCTCGAATAGCATTCACATCTAACAAATATTTCACTTCTCATCAAACGTGAAAAACACTCATTTTTCAAGGTATGACCTTGCAATTTGGTTTGTTGACCCATTTTATAGCCACAGTTATGTCCTGAAAATTTCACAAAGATCGGTCACTAAACACATAACTTATTTAACTTTATGTGGTGCCTTGTGAAGAAGTTAGTCCTTTTAAACTGCTTGCACTGCTCGCAGTATGTGCATTGATAGGTAAGTGTGAATGGATGTAAGGACTGGATTCATTGTATCTCCTAGTCGGGCACTCCACACTGGATCACTCTTACTTGTGACTTCTAAGCTTTATGCAATATATCAAGTATTGTATTGATATTTGTTTATTATGTATTTTAAAATATTCTAGATGGACTGTGAGTGTCACAACTAAGTAGTACAAAACATTAAATGAAAACTTACGGAGGGTTTCTTTTTTCGCTCTCACATTAGATTGATGATGTATTTCGAAAATATGAATGAATGGATTGCATTGCGGTTGCTCTAAGCTGATGCTCGATGCATACAAATCTGATATAATGATGTTGATCTATGTACAAATGTACTATGCACATTTATGCGTTTGTTAGAAGCCATATTCTATGCTCTATGTGGCTTTCGTTAGATGCATTGATTAAAATTAAAATGTATTCCAGCAGCAATCAGTGCTGGCGGGACTAGGGATGGGGCCAAGGGGGTGGGCCAAGTTGGGGTGGGGTGGTCAACGCATTTGATGATGGCTCAGGCAGTGAATCAGTTGCAGGGATTGGTTTTGGTCATGGGTTTTTGGTGTGTCGGGCATTAATTTAGTTGAAATAATTTATTAAATTAAATAAAAGCAAACAAATCAATGAAAATGAAAATGAATAAATAAATCAATTTTACAATATGCCATGCGACCAACAACAACAACAACAATGCGAAACAAATTGAAATATGCAAAACATTTTCATATTTTGCAAGGCAAACAATTCCTGTGTAAATAGAAAGTTTGGCCACATATTGGATTTGCGGTATTTGATAGTTTATCAGCTATAAATTACTTATATACACACATACACACACACACACACACACACACACACACACAGACACAGACACATAAGAGCCTGTACTTACAGTTGAGATACGCATGTATATAAAAGTGCTTAGTTGGGATTATGTATTTAGATGTGATTAATTGGCTGATGCACAGTTGTAACAATTGAAGTTATTAATGCAACCGGAGATGACAAATACGACTCCACTTACACACAACCATAGGGATACTGTTGGCAACAACACAACAACACGAGCCAACTCATTTTGTAGCAGGCAAATTACAGGAGCTGCAATCTAATCCGATTAAATAATACACATTTACTTGAGAAGGGACATCAATAAATTGCATTCCATTTTGTTGCAAGTTCGCGTTAAATGTCTTAATTATCTCGAACTTGAAGTTCTCCAAAATGTTTTGATAACAATCATATTTAAATTGCTGTTTATACCCTGAACCCATTAAAAATGGGTAAAAAGGTATAATGAGTTAATGCAAAAGTATGTAACAGGCATAAGGAAGCATCTCCGACCATATAAAGTATATATATTATTGATCAGTATCAACAGCCGAGTCGATCTAGCCATGTCCGTCTGTCTGTCCGTCTGTCCGTCTGTCTGTCTGTATGAACACACAGATATCAGAGACTACAAGAGCTAGAGACTTCATATTTGGAACATAAGTTCTCCTAATCCCGGGACAGATCAAGTTTATTAAAATTTATCGATAGCTCGTCCCGTTCAAAAATTATCGATAAATTTCGATTTCAGACCAGCGTTTTTTGGATATAACACAAGTTATAAGAGTAGAGGCCCCTAATTTGACATGTATAATCTCGAATAGCATACACATGAACAAATTTTTCACTTTTTGGATACCACCCCCAAACCCCCCAAAAGTTAAAAAAACGCATTTTTGAAGGTACGACCTTGCAATTTGGTTTGGTCACACATATTATTGACAATTATTTGCCCCAAAAATTTCAATAAGATCGGACGATAAACACAGAAGTTATTTAAGATTTAACTTTCCATTATGTGGGGCTCAGCGAAAAGCAAGCTAACTGCTTAGACCGCTTGCACTGCTTGTACTGCTTGTACTGCAGCATGTGTGTGTGATTAATTGAATGATTGTAAGGACTGGGTTCAGGGTATCTCGTAGTCGGGCACTCCCGACTAGAGCACTCTTACTTGTTTTATTGTCAAATTATACTATTAAATGAACACTAACTAAATAACTTATTTTAATAACCTCTAGACTTAGTCTGAATTTTATATTCAATTAATTAAGCTCAGGCTTTGCGATCTTTTTCAAAATTCATAAGCTTCAGCTTTTAGCGCTGGGAATACGAATAATCAATGAAAACATATAGTTACTAGTTACTTCATGTGCATAAATAACTTTTAACTCATTTATTTCAAATAATGAATTGCTAGTAAGACTTATAAATTAGACCACTAATCATATAATGTCTATCTTAAATGTGTATGATTTTAAGTGTACCACAAGTAGCTTCTTTCGGAATATAAGTGATATTATTAAAATTAATCGATAGATATCGATAACACAACATTATAATTGATTTCTTTATTGACAACAGTGAGTGTTTTTTTCGCAGCGAAGCTTTAAACGAATAAATTGAAATAAAGCGAAGTTTAAATCCTTCTGTATATATAGATTACTGTAGCACAAGTAGCACTTTTCAGAAGAAAAGTAAGCTAATAAATGATTAATCGATACTCATCGATAACACAACATGAGTATATCTGCCTGCTTTGTAATAATAAATATTACACAACGTTGTACTGAGGCAAAAGCTATACAACTTTGATCGAATCGAAAAAATAATGTGACACAAAAGCAAACAATTTTGTGATTGTTCGATAATTATCGATAACACAATTTGAGAATTGCACTGTGCTTTAAATGAGCTCCGTCTGCTGCAACCGAGAGCTTTTCCAGTGCAACGCTTTAAGCGAATTAATTGAAATAAATCCGAATGTAATTCAAAAGTAAATTCAGCGCATTCGTCTGTTTTATTTCTATCAAGGTTATATCACTGGAAGCGCACAAACTGCTGCTGCTAGTACTGCTGATAGTGCTGCTAGTGCTGCTGCCTATCTGGCAGTAGTCACCTGGAGCTATACGTTTGCAGCAATAATAACAAAGCAATCGGAAGCAGCGGAAATCACAAGCAAACAAAAGGCAAACAGGCAGCAAACGCAACGCAATCGCCGCTTCACTGCATCCTCCACATCCTCCCCTCCTCCACTCCTCCACTCGGTCCTTGGCTGGTTTAGATACCCCACCTCCTTTTTGCACTCCCACTACCACTACCACTCCCCACACTGCAATCTCCTGCTGCTCCTGCTGCTCCTGCTGCTCCTTCTGCTCCTGTGACAGCGTCCGCCTGTTGCTGACAGTTTTCTTTGCTTTTGGTTTTCTGGCTTTTCTTTTGGTCGCGTGCGCGCGCGAAAATTAGGAAAATATTGTTTTGCTTTATTTATGCCGCTTTTCGGAATGCCTCTCTCTGTTTCATTCCTTACATAGTTCGCCATGGGTATTGGTATTTATTTGTTTTTTTTTTCTTCTTTTTTTTGGAAGCGACAGAATAAGCGGATTTCAATTTCAATGCCGAATCAAAGTGGCAAGTGCCGGGGGGTGGGGCAGTGGGCGGTGGGTGGTTGGGTGGTTGCGTGGAAACAACGATGCAAACACACAAAAAAAAACAGACAAAAAAACAGACAAAAAAAAAACGAACAGCTTTTGGGCGATTTTAAAGGTATGACGAATTTAGTGTGTCACTTTAAAATAATTGCGAAAATAAAATGTGTGCGTTGACGCTTATCCAGCCATTTTAACCACCAAACAAATTTTTGATTTATTTTTTATGTAATTAATAAAATTACAGCGGTTGCACACATATTATATTAGATTGCTTCGCTGCCTGCCGCAGCTTTGCGAATATTTCTAATTTGTGCTATATAAATTTAAGTAGATTTAAAGTTAAATGATTTATATGAAACAAACTTAAAGGTTTTTTTTATAATCAAAAGTGATAACAATATGAAACAAAATGCGACTTAAAAATATTTGTTTTATTCCTTTAGTATCGACTAAAAACAGATACAATTATGAATTACAATTAAAATTTAAACATATTTTGTCAGTAAAAGATTAATTTGACAATTAAAAATAAGTAAATTTAAAAATTCAATTATCTGAGGGCATTCAAATTGAAGAGATCAAGTTAACAATGAAAGTTCAAAAATATACAAGTGGGAAAGGATTATCTTCGGCGTGCCGAAGATTCTATACTCATTTCGAGCTTTTTGGAAATTTTCACTCTGACAACTGCACCACTGAAATTTCATATGCAGTAAAAAATCGTATGCACCTGAATATTCAAAATATTCAATGACGTATATTTTCGATATTTATGAGTCAATCGTTTTGCAATTTTAAACATTGATGAGTTATAAGAATGTTCAAGTCTACAGGAAATTGAAAGCAGTTGCTTTGAAAACATCGGATTTATGGCCAAAACCGACTTCGAGTTATATGGCAGCTATAAGATATAGATATCCGATTCGGCCGGCTCCGACCAATGTGCGGTCCCCTGGAATAATAAGTGTCTGTGCAAAACTTTATCACGATAGCTCAAAAACTGAGGAACTAGTTTGCATACATACAGACAGACAGACGGACATGGCTAGATCAATTTTTGTTATTCTAAGCATACTGTCAGTAACTTTTGGAGGTCTCCGACGCTGCCTTCTATGCGTTACAAACTTCAGCACAAACTAAATATACTATATTCTTCAAAAAGAGTATAAGGAATACATTTTTACAAAATTTTCACTTTGCTTTATTTTTAAAGATAAGAGGAAGTATTTGTTAATCATAACAATAAAGCTTTTTTAGAAAAGTTAATTGCCATTTTTATGTATCGCATTATATTATCTCGTAAAAAACAACAATATAACAGCTATTCGTCAGATTGCATAATCTGCTTACAAACATCAACATAAGTAATTACCCACAGCATATACACTTAAAAAAAAAGTGTGGCAGACAAGCAGCAAACTACACACGCCCTCTGGCACTTTTTTTTTGGGGTTGGGGGTCATTTTTCGGTTTGGAGTGCGCAGCAGACACGAACAAAAGGTTCAACATCCATTTAGTGGCCCAACACACAGCCCCACCCACACATACTAGTGGGGTACTCCCTTTCCCTGTGGGGGTAGCCCCACTTCCACATTCAGCAGCCGCAGAAAACTCAATTCTGTTTACTCCCCCATTGGCACTGGCCTCTGTTCATTTTTTATGTATTATGCTTTATTTGTATTTGTATTTGTATTTGATGTTGTTGTAGTTTTTGCAAAAGTTGTTATTGTTGTTGTTGCTGTTGTTGTTGTTGTTGTTTTAAATCCATTAGGATATGACAACCCCTGCTTAAATTCAATTAAATTGTTTTCTCTTTGGGTTTACATTTCTTGGCAACTTTATAATTGTTTCATGTGTTTAAACCACCAACTGCGAGCAGCGTGTTCCAGAGAGTGCCCTCGAGTCTAGAAGGCCGCGAATCATTCCGGTGGGATGCAAGGTGGGGGCAGGGGTGGGGCTGAGGGGGTCAGAGGGGGGCTGCTTGAGGCCGCCAAGGCGCAAAGCTAAAAACCAAGCAGCATAAGAAATAACTGGCCAAGAAAAATACAGAAGCAAACCCAAACCAAACCAAACACACAACTCTGAACACTGAACACTGAACACTGAATGGGAATGCGACAGCAAACTGGAGCTGGGCGGCTAAGAAACGAAGTTTTCAGTAGCCTCGAGAGATTCCGTTTTCCCCATTTGCCTTTAACCGCCGTACACCCAAAACACCCCCCCGGACAACTCTACTACGATTTGCCGACATTCGTTTCGTTTCGTTTCGGTTGTGCTTCCCATTGCTGTTGTTGTTTTGTAAAACAATCAACAAAATAAAAAGTGAAATAAATAATAAAAAAGCGAAACGACATGAACCAAAAATATAAAAAAAAGCTGTGGGGGAGTCAGTCACAAGAAGAACAAAAAGAAATCACAGTTGAAATTTGATTGCGCTACAATTTCGGTTATCGTTTAATCGGGATATATCGATAGGATAAGTTCATTTGTCTTTGTCTATTAGAAATAATATTTTAGATTGAAGTGGTCAAGATTAGAACGATAGAGAAAATACATGTATGTTAAATGCAAGATCCAAAATTTGATGATTCGTATAGCCCAACCTCTTACGAATATAATAAGTTTTTATTTATTAGTATTTATTTATTTGACATTCACTGCAGATTTGTGAAAGTTATAGTTGTATTGATATTACTAGTTGATTTGTCTTTGTGAGAAAAGTGAGCACAAAATGTAATTAGCAACATTTTAAATGTTATAATTCATACAGATTCTTCAAAATACACTTCTCAAAAGTGCTAAACAAAAATTAAAAAAACTTATGTTTACTTGACATTTGCTGCTGTTTTGTAGAAATTACACTTAGCCGTTTTGTAAGCAATTTTTATTGGCTGAAAATAATATATATGTGTATCAGTTTGGTGCAAAATAATCCACATTACTAAGCTTTTTGCATTTTGTTTTATTTATGTTGCACATAATTATTTTTCATATTTATTAAGCTTACGGTAGTATTTTTCCGTATTTGTCTACTCTCGTCTTTCTATATATTTCGAATATATCGATATATGTATATTTATCCATTTTCGTGTGCAGCTTTTGTTTTGTTCCTGTCTATTAGTAGCTAAATGTAACACATTCAGATGTTGTTGTTTACTTGCTAAATTTAATTAACACATTTTGCATTTAAAACAAAAATCTGATTTTCAAGATTTATGCTTTGATTAAATTTATTTTACTTGCAGTTTAAATTTTAATTAATTTTATAAAATAAATAAATTTTGTAAATCTTTCTATTTGTTTTTAAATTTACAATTTGTATGGCAGGGGCTACTTTAACAAGTTAATAGCTATAAGCAAGGCGAATACAATATAGGCCATGATATTTGAACCCAACAATGTTATTGCTCATCTCGTATATAAGATAAGCGTTGGAGCTACTTAAAAGCCGCAGAGCTACTCTGTAGCGCAGTGAGCATTGGCATTTTGAAGACATTTGGCCAGCCAGGTGCTTTTGCTACTCTCCACATGAGCCCAAAATAGACGAATCATTCCATTGCCACTCACTCAACACTCCGCGACATATCTGCTGTCACTCATGTCTCTCTCTCTCTCTCGATGGGTGTGTGTGTGTGTGTGGGTGTGTGTGTGGGGGTGGCATATAGGCTGCTCTACCAGCCGACGCCCTTTGCATAACGCTATCTTTGCACACACACACACACACACACACACACGCACACATACACTCTTGTATTTTATACCATTTCATCTTTATCATGAGTTCGCTTTACTTTGTTTTTGCTTTTTGTTATATGTTTTTTTTGTTGCTTTTGTTGCTGTTGTGCGTCCTTTTGGCCATCGCGAAATCACGGCATAACTCGCGCAGCAGCCCACCTTCATCCTCCTGGCCCACCCTATCCAAAGGAGGAGGCATTTTTACATGTGGTGACTGTGACGTCGACATCAGCCGGCGGCTGACGGACCAGAAAATAAGCATTCACCTTCGCCGTTGATGTTTTTGGCGTGCGGTAAATGGCGAGGCCGAAATTGTGTAAGGGGCGCAGAAGGGGAGCAGGGCGGGAGGGGGTGGGCGGTAAAAGGAGTTGGGGACAGGAGCAGGAGCAGGAGCAGGAGCAGGGGTAGCTGCCTTGTGTGTGTGTAGTGTACTTTTGGTTACTTGAGTGGCGGCAACGGCAAATGTTACAAATATTTGAAATATTTAAAATAGCACGCACACACATGTGCAAACACACAGATACACCCACACACACCCGCACACACACACCACCACTTCAGTTGTGTAGTGTGCCATGTGGGTGGACCTAAAAGTTTCTCACCGAGACCTTTTTGCATTATTAAT